>JAQGBX010001826.1:0-22887 GCA_034698745.1 Megaphyllum sjaelandicum | reverse complement strand
ATTTTGAAATGCGCATGCGCGACATAGGCGGAGCCTAATCTGCTGGAAGGTAACTGCAGCAACTGCAGGCCTGGCCGTAACTTTGTGATTACCCCTAGTAAAACATGGTCAGCGCTGATGTACAGTATGTCCAATTTCAACGCACTTTTATACAGCCAATCTGTATACACTGAATACGATATTGACAGTAGACCGGTTTTTAGATCAGGTATAATGCACTTCCGAAACTAAGTTGTGCAATTGCCTTCAAACAATATCGAGGAAAGACTGCAATGGCTTCGCCTGTTGCTATTCAAACAAACCCATTTTTAAAAGAAACAAACATGAAAAATGTCAAATATTAGTACAGGCCGAGTATATACAGGGTGTCCCGGGAGGAAAAGATAATAATTGCTTTCATTCGGCCAATGAAAACGAAAAAGTTCATATAAAAAGTATCCTATGTTTAATTTGCTAATATTGAATTGTTAATACCAATGCTCTCATTGAAAAAATACGGTAGGAGGTCCTATACGCAGAATTCTGAATCGAAATGTTTACATAAGTTTTGCATCTTTATATTTAAGTAGTTCTGTCATTAAAAAGGTTAGGTATATAAGACATATCTTCTTACATGTATGCACTTGTTTATTTACTCAGTGCTCACCGATAGGCCTTCTACAATCCTTCCCAGAATATTGAAAAAAGCATATCGCACCCCGGCTTCAAAGTGGCACAATTTAAAAATTGTCAATTTCCTGTTTCAGGCTGTATTCAAACAAGCGCAATTAGCTCTATACTATATATTCACGACAAATAAGCTCTTCATAATTCCGGTTAAATGATAGTATTGCCACTTTAATTTAGCATTCATTACAATGCTCGCGCATAGGGGCCATTCAAAAAGGACGTCCTGCTGTAGCGTATAGGAGGGACGTTCATTTTAAAAACGCCCATTTTGAATGGCCCCTGATGACTCAAAACCGCGTGCAAGACGAATCCTGCGACATTGACCCTCTGGGGATTAACCCAGGGCCATAAGTGTCAAACCATTCCCCTCCCCCCCGTGCAACGCCGGGTTTTTCTGCTAGTCAGGTATAAACAAGCTGTTAAACTGACTTCATGCAAATGAGAAAATGCGCAACTTAGCAACTCCATTGTAAAACAATTTTGGGATAAAATTCCACTTCCTCTGTAATTGAGCTGGGCATGAACGACGCCATGGAGATGAAAGGTTAGGTTGCGGACCTAGAAATCGATTTTCGAGAAATTGAAACAAATAGATTAATTAGCACACTAATGTTCATTGGCTCATCACAGTGAGCTCCGTTTTAAGGGAACGAATGCATCTACAGTATCTGAGTTGCGAAACTGATAATCTAGCATTGGTGGCGGATAAGGCAGATTTGCCAAAAGCAAACGAGCTAAAATTCCATGACTACAAGCCCAAAAATCGATTCTCAGCACATGTTTACAGGCGCAGCATTTAATCCGCGCAATTAAGCGATACCTCGATTAGGGCCGTTGCCGCTTGTTATTGTTAACCAATTTAAGCTGAAGTGCAACCGAGAAGCTGTCAGCCACAATGCCGAGAAAAAAGCTATTGAAAATCAAATAGGTTTGAAGAGTTTTTTTTAGTGACGATAAAGTGAAATTGAACCTTTCGAACTGACACACAGTAAAATTACAAATGTGTACGGTACAGTCAATTAAGGAAACTTTGAGCCACTTTTGGTCGAATTCAGCATGTTTGCAATATATTTATTAACAATATGACATGATTTTGAGAAATATATTATGCAATTTTGTAGACTTTTAGAAGATTTTAAGCCGCATTTCCTTTACCCCCCACCTATTGAGAGCTTTCCTTTTCTGGATTTGAAGAGTGTTTTTAATTATAACTGATTTAATATTTCAAATTACAAATGGATAAACTAAATGAAAATATGAAATATCTAATGAAAACGGCTTGTGACCGAATTAAGTACAGTACATAGTGAACTTTCAGGAAATTATGCAGTAAATCAAAAACTCTTCTGCTAGACACTGGATAATATCTTCAGAATAATATCTGAATAATAATGCTCATAATAATACCTGAACATCGGCCTCCTGGTTATAATAATCTTCAGGAACATTAGGCCATTTCCTGTGATGACCTGTTTATAGTGTTTTGTGCGATTGAATAATTTCTTGATGACTTTGTTTGACAAAATTTATCAGTTTTTACTTCATTTATATTTTTTCCCAATTCTTTTTCACAGCAGCATGTTTTGAACCATACTTTTTTTAGTAAAGGCTTCAAACCACCCATGATAATTTGGGGTGTAAAAGTAACGAGAATGTTGTAGCAAGGTGGCTTAGAGGTTAGCATCCTCGTCTTGCATTCAGTAGATTAAAGTTCGATTCCTGGGTCGGCTATCCTCGATTGTGGTTTTTCATGGTTTCCCACAATTTCTCCAGGCGAATGCTGAGATAGTTTCTATATTAAATCGACCATGACCGTCTTCCTATCCCATCCCACCCTCATCGTTAAAATCCCAAATACGGGAAAATTAATTAAATTGTGATTTTGGGGTCAATCATAACCAGACTAATTAGTCTGCCACATATGGTACTATGTACTGACTGCAGGGTAAAGAATAGAATTAGAATTAGAAGAAAATTTAAAACCTCAATCATTTATTTTTTTAAGAAATACATGGATGTTATCTCTGATTTAAAAATAAAATCGTAATCGCTTACTCTGGTAGCCCATATGGATTGTTCTAGCGGGTGATACATCTTGAAGCAGAAACCATCTTTCTTGGAAGGTCGCTCAATGAGCTCGCAGGTACTAATCAGGATAGTACCAACCCAATGGCTGCTCTGAATACACAAGGTTTAAAAATTATAATTTAAGCGTAGCTTTAGGCAAACGTAACCTGACTCAACTGATGACTGTTTACAAAATACCTTATGAGTCTTGGTGCTCTTGTATAGCAATAACAAGCCAGGCTTGAGCACACACCACAGCTTGGTCCACCCTTTGAGAGTTCCTCGCACTTTCAGCCAATCGGCCAACACAATGATGGACGGATCCTTCAGCATGCTGAACAGCTCATTGGCCACTCGTTTCTTCTCCAACTGGTAACTCTTTCTTTGAGCCTGCAAAAGCAAAGTGAAAAACATTAGAACATGAAATTCAGCTTTAAAGGGAACCCAGCAAATAACACAGTTTGTAAAATTTTTGGGAAACAAATTGCAAAAAATATTGTGAACGACTGATTCCAGTATGGTCTTATTGCAAAATGTGGTATGTAATGGCCAGTGCCGTTATTTTCGTTGCACATAATACTTCATTCTCAATCGTTGAAACTTCTAAACAAATTTTAGAAAAAAATCTTTTAAAAAAAATAGATTTAAAAGACTTACAACAATAGAACTCCTAGCGGATCAAGCCAAATAACAATTATTTCACTCCACTATCGCTGATAATTTTATAACTTCATACAAATACCATGAATCTTGCTTACATTCCTTAGTATTCGCAAAACAAGTACGATATTATTAAACAGATTTTTAATCCTTGGTCTGATTTTGTCAAAATCCCACATTAATATCACCAACAAAAATGTAAAGCCAAAAAACCATGACCCAATCCTTTCTGCAAATTTCCCAGAATAGCAATTTGCTAACTGGCACAACTATTAACAATGTTGGCAATATTTCAAAACCCGACAGATGACTGAAGTCTAGATATCAGTAGCGAACACCGCAACTAAAATGCGACAAAAAGCAATTAATTACAAATAATGATAATGTCCCCTCTCACCATAGGATCCACAAATTCATTTACAGATGGTGGTTTCAAATTAATCATCACTAAAACTTACCGATTTATCCCATCAACCAAATTAACGTCGGACAAATGGGAATAGGCAAAATGCTTCGAAACTTTGCTCAGTTTAATGCAAATTACGTTTAACCAGCCTTTTATAACAGCGATTAACTAGTTTTTCCATTCCACAACCCCAAAAATAACAGATAAATCAATCTGCGCTGGTTTACGTACTAGATATGACATTGGGAAAAAATGAAAATATATATGCTGCAATATTTCGTGGTATTGTTGCAGCACACCTTTACACTGATAAGACCCCCCTCAAAACAAAAACACGAAGCAACAACAAAAACAGAGATAGGCAATTCAGGTGGAAATTGCACTCCACGAGATAAGGGAGAGTGGATGCAGAGACAACAAATATACGTCGTCTAAAACTTGTCACCAACAGACTAGACACTCCTAACAACGACAGTGAAATCGACATTAACTACAATTATCTTCCTCGTATTACTTTGAAAATTAGGCAACTGACTATAGATTTACTACAATGCAGTTTTAAAAACCTGCCTGTAGACGGTTATCTGAAGTTAAAACGGTGCTAAACTTTATACCTGTAATTGGAAAAATCCAAAAACGGAGCTCGGTAAATAAACATTGCTCAATTATGAGTCTTTTTTTACACACAAACATAGCAATATTGATTCAATTTTTCCGGTAATATTTTAAAAAATGATTGCATATCTTGTTTACTTCTTGAAAAAACCAAACGTCTCATGCAAATGGATCGAAAAAATGCGACAATGTAAATTTTATCCAACTTTCTTAGTTTTCATCATTTCAGGTTTTTCTTAAAGGAAGAATTTGCCATCTCAGAGAAAAGCCAGAAAGTGGGCTACGATTTTTTTACATGTAAATTTTATAAAATTTCAAGTGTTTAACATCACAGGCAGCAGGTTTCCTTAAAAAAACCTGACATTTCTGCAGTCATCTGTGGCCAGACTGCAACACCGTCGTTTTCTACTCACGCAGTTCAAAATAAATTTAAAATACTGGATTGAATCGGACCATTCTTGCAAGCCAGGCAGGCAATTTCGTGTCGTCGCTAACGACACGAAATTGGCACCATTTGGGTTGCCAATTCCTCACCAGTTTGGGTGTGACGTTTCTCTCGAATCCAATAGTGTAAGCTGAGTGCAAACAACTTGAAAGCATACACCTGAAAGGCGAAAGTAAACAAATACGTCACCTCCTCACTAGGTGACTGTCAATGCGAACTCAAACATTGGAGCTCAAAGGAAGCTCGAAGGCAGGCAGGCAGACATTGCAGTAGTCGATTTCTTTACAATATTCACATCCAATACAACACAGCACAAAACTCATTGCCCGCGCCAATAATCCGTATCGACCGCAGCTTCTGCTCACCTTGTACGATTCCCTCTTCATTAACTTCGTCATGGTGCTGCCATCAGACGACAATGAGGCCTTTAAGCCATCCTGAAAAAGACACAAAAGCCAACTATTAGCATCATCGTGCGACGAACAAAATGTAATACACACAGCAAAGATTGTTAATTAACAGTTAAAGGGAATGCCTTGGGTTTGCATTTTATTAACATGCAGTATAGATCGAAAAAAAAAACCATTAATTAAAGCTTTATTGAATTTAGGCACGAAGAAAACCTAAGAGAATTTGATAAGGTGGAAAATGTCTGCTGGCAATAAATAAACTGGCTCTAGTTTAAATCCCATAAATAAACCAGTTCACGCGTGAAAAAAACTAAATTAGTTCCCAGCCGATAATAATTCAGAAAAATAATAAAAATAATAATGTGGAAAAATTGCCCTGTACGGTATCACGACAGCAAATGGTAATTTACAGTATGTTTTTTTTTTAAATATTACACAAATTTTTCACAACTAGAAGAAACATAATAACGGAACAACTGTTAAAAAATTCTATCAAACAACGTACTATCTCCCTATTCAGTAATTGACTACATTTAATTCCTGTAGTCACAAAACCTTGGTTTATAAAATCCCCACATTTTTTAAAATATTCCAGTATGATTTTAGTTAATTTTATCACCTGCAATATCATTCGATTTGGATAATTTTTATAAAAAACAATAATGCAGACAATTTAAAACTCTACATGAAATTATACAACATTGTCATACTGTATTTCCTAATTATTTAAAGAAGAAACGAAAAACGTTTCGAAACAACACTGTTGGTTCACCCAAAAATCTTTTTCCACAATTAATCATTTCCTTTATTTGTATGCCTTTCACCAATGAATGGTGAAATAAAAAATTCTAGGACCATTGAGAAAAAAAGTAAAAAAATCTTTGCAAAACTTGAAACCACTATGATTGCAGGTTTGGTTTTACAATCGTTCTAAAGCAGGGGTCGGCAACCTTTTGAGACCGAAGAGCCAAAAGTTACAATTTACGAAATTTCCCAGTTTTTAAAGAGCCACTAATATTATTGTTTAATACTTCTACAAGGTTAACTCGGGGCCCATTTTTCGAGTAGAAATGTGCAAAATTTTTTCACATTTTCGGAGTACAGATTTGCAAAATTTTCCACGTTTTCTGAGTACAAATTTGCAAAATTTTCCACGTTTCCTAGTACAAATAAGTAAAATTGTCCACGTCTTCCGAGTACAAATTAGCAAAATTACCCACGTTTTTCGTGTACAAATGTCCAACAATTTAGAAATACAAAATTTAACCATTTTCAAATTGTCGTTAGTAAAATTTAAAAATATATATATATTTTCCAGTGTCAATTTTGGAAAATGTCAATTTTTCACGTTGTCTTTGGTCAAGGAAATTTTTTTTAAACCTGGAAAAGTCAGGGAAGTTAAAAATGAAATTTCTGGGGGAACCCTGTTATGGTATTTGATTAGGAGAGCCATCTTGACATCGAAAGAGCCTCATGCGGCTCGCAAGCCGCGGGTTGCCAATCCCCGGTATAGAGTAATCATTCAGGAATGTGAAAAATTCCTTTATTAGTAGCACAACCTCAAAAGTAACCATAGCTTGCATCCTCGCTATACAGCTAAAGTTCTTTAGCAATTTTAATAACTTACTATGTAAATTGTGCAGGATAAATAAACTGTATAAACGGCTATTAAGTGATACATTTATATCCTCACCACCACTGTTTTCTCCACAGATTGATGAAGACGTGGAACAATTTCTGTCCACTCAACACACATTTTCTGAATACTGCTGCCAAGTCGAAAACTACACTGGCTTAATCCATGAAATATCCAATAATATGGTTTGCATCACTCGCTACGGATTATTTGAGGTTCATTGCAGTGATTTGATAAATGCCCTCATTCAGAGAACTGAATCAGGGAGAGAAAGGCTGTTGATTGAAATGAAGAATACCCAACAAGCATTATGTGCGAAGTAAGTAGAAGTCCGTTGTACATAGATATCATAAAATAGCACAAAAAAACTAAGTTTAATTAGATATTTGTAAATATATATATATGAATTATTTGAAAATATTTCCACTGAATTTTGCCTAACATCTATCTCACAATTCATTGGTGAAATTACCAGGTGCAAATTGAAATTCGACACTACTTTATTTTATTTTAATCATTTCATGGATAGTGTTAACGTTAACTTAATTAGAAAATAGCTCCAAGTTGTCCTTGACATGGAGATGGGGTCATATGTCATTCTTTATGTGAGTTGCACACTTGCACGTCAACATACAGTCGCTCAAACTGCACATTTAACATTAAGTTGGTACTGATGCATTGAGCATAACACATTGCTGATCCAACCTAGGTAGGATAGTTTGTACAAACTACGTCTAGAGTTTGATTTATCGACATTCCAATCTTCATTATTGATCAATATCATGATGCAGTGATTATTTTGTAAAAATAAATTTGAAAAATTCAATAGTATACTAACTTAATATCTGAAAACTTTCTGTTTCATCCATAAAGATTATGCAGTGAATACGAGGAAATTGCAAGAAAACTTTCCAGTCAGCCCAGTGACACAAAAGCTTTAATGGCTCTTCAAAAATACGTAGATGAAGTAGAGAAGCAATGCTACAAGCGACTAAGTGACGATCTGAAACAGATTTGTATGCAAATTAACTTTCTATTTGACTACGTCCAGTTTTCGCCTATGGAAATTCGACAGAACAGCCAAGCCCTAAACTGGTACAGGCATTTACCGATTGTAGTGAAAGAGTGCCGACAAACCGTGTATGACAAGAAACAAGATTTCGAAGATGCCTTGAGGGTAAACAGGCACGATTTCGTCGAGGAACTCAACCAGTATGCCAAAGAAGTTGACGAATTTACGTTACTGACAGATATGAGAGAAATTGTGCAATATCAGACCAAAGCCAAGGACCTATGCAAAAATTTGGAACTTTGTGAAGAAAAGGTTAGTACTCCCCATGTCACACTTAATGAATGCTTGACGTCAATTTTCCGACAGCATTGTCATTAAAGCATTGGTAGTCGGAAAATGGCAGTTGCGCTATCATTAGCAATAGCACAACATTGTATATCGGCCACATGGGTCCGCTTTTCAGCAGCAAATCACTGGCGGACCGACATCGGCAGAAAGTCGGCCATCAACGGTCTGCTGTTTGGCGGCCAATCACGGGCGGACCGATGTCGTTAAAAAATTCTGTCGGCAGTTTACTTTTTGGCAACAAATCACAGGTGGACCCACGTCGGCAAAAAGTCGGCCATCAACGGTCAGCTTTTCGTGAAAATCATGTGATGACTGTCGTTGGAAGAAACTCGGCTGCCGCATTTCCTCTTTTCTGCAGCAAATCGCAGTCAGACTGACGTCGGCAGAAAATTTGCTGCCTACCATCGTTATAATAAGGCGAAAGTTCTAAATATATTTATCTATTTAATATAAAACTTTATAAGTATACAGCTTATATAACTATTCAGAAGAAGAGGATGTGTTGAGGGCCCAAAAGGGACTCATTTGAGATAGCTATAGTAAACCTAAGGGCGCAGACGTCAAATAACGGAGATAATTGTGATTTACAGTGTAATTGTATCATTGCAAAGGGTTTATTTGACAATTGAAATGCTGCAAATCTGCACTCAACATGCACAAAAAACAATTACAATTACATTCACAGAATGCGTAGGACACAATCGCCACTTTACAAAAGGGGCTCAAATTGGCCACGGTATTGCTCAATGCATTTATCAGTGTGCGTTTTTCAGGATCCTTGCCAGCTCAGGATAAGCCAACTCCTTCTATCTCATCTCACTAGGCTCTGTCATGCAGAAAAATTTTAGTCTTTTGGCTCTATGCTCATTTCACTGAACAAAATAATGTAGGGGTCCCTCCCCTGCAGGTCAGTTTCACGGTAATGCGCTCCACCATTGATAAATACGAGATCCTGAACAAACACTTCCAGACCGTCATCGTTACTCCCGACTCTACTCCTTCCCTGCCTTTCCCACACGCTCCCTCACCACCATGAATGACCTGATAATCTCGAAAGAGTGTTACCAAACAGCTAACTTGACTAAACTCGCACTCGACCTGTAGTTGGACCCGATTGCATCAAACCCATCATGCGCCTTCTCACTTCTGACCTGAGCGCTGAATACCTCACCATTTTTCAGCTTACATTACAATCTGGTGATCTGCCAATGACCTGAAGCTTGCTAATGCCGTACCTATTATATGCCCTGTATCCCTCATTTCTGTTCCTTCCAAAATTCTTACTCACATTTACTCTCACTCATACTCTCACTCACTCACTCACTCTACTCTCACTCTCAACACCTTCTCCTATCCCCCCAGGGAGTTTAAGTTCCGTAAAGGTGCCTCCTGTGAGCTCCTCTTACTCGACCTCCAGCACCATGTCCTCAGCTCACTGGATGCCTTTGCCTCTCCCAATGCCTCAAAATGCATGCAAGTCGACATAATTTCGGTTGACCTGGCTAATACCTTTGATAAGCTCGGCCATTGTGTTCTTCTGCATAAGTTGGCCAGTTACGGCCTGTCTCCACAATTCTTAATTGTGTCGTTCTGGATGGTGCTGGTCACAGCTGGAGTCTTGCAAGGCATGGTTCTAGTCCCTCTTCTCTTTTCCATCTAGGCCTACATCATTGATGCCACTGACCACTCTCTCCAAAAGCTTCTTATTTTCCTTGCACGATCCTACTCTGGAACAACCTCCCTTGCATGGTTTTTCAGGCTTCATCCCTCGAAACTTTCAGATCTTGCCTTACCACCATTTGCCCCACACCAGTGTGCGTCAACACTAATTATGTAAACAACCCACTTCCTCTGGATATTAACAATCTTGCTCATGGTCGGACATGGCTAATTCCCTTGACAGAATGATGCAGGCATTTAGACAAACCCTTGGATGAATATCCTTGCCCATGTGGTTAGTGCCAGCATGCACCACTACCACAGGATTTAGCCTAGCATTTTTTAATACTGAGCCAACCTGGGTAGCTAAGTGTTCAACTCATGCACCAGGATAGCACCACGGAGTTGTCCTTCACTAAGAACTGCATCTGTCTGGGAAGACTGTTCACAAAATAAGCAATAACCCTCTACAGATGGATCCACTATGGACACCTCTCAGTGCATCATTGGAAAATAATGTTTAAAAAAAGAAAAGCTTTTTATGAACCTGTTTCCTTATTGCTAATTAGAAAAGAAGGTGATTATATCAAAAAGACCTTAAACAGACCACTGTAAGTAAGATAATATTGTTATGCTTGTATTGTACACTCTGTTTTGACAACCTAGAAGGGTTTTTCTTAGGTAAGGGATCATTGTTTCTTAGAGTTAAGTAGTGGATTATTAATAGGGTTGCTGCTTGTATGGGCTGTTGTTGCTCATCTGACTTTTATTGTTTTACTGATAAAGATATTGTGTAATGTAATGCCGCAGTTTTCTTGCGGCATATTTTTTTCACATTTACTTCCTACATCCATTTTTCGCTTCCATTTCATCCTGCCCTATGCTTCGTGGCATATGAAAACCTAGGCCTAATGTTACTAAGTGTATTTTTTGGTTCCAGATCACTGTTTACAGTAGACTATAAAACAACTAGCGAAATTGGCAATTCACCTTGTATGCTTTATAAGCTTGATTATATAATTTTTTACAAACGGTTGCTTTCACAGATCCAGTCTTTTAATCTACAAGAAAAAGTTTTTGGTTGGCCCATCACGGAATATCCGCTAAGGAAACAAACCATGGATAAGTTGGCGCCCTATGTAAAATTATATGAGACAGCTGTCATGTTTGATCAAAGGCAAAAGTATGTAAATACTTTAACAAATAAAACTTTTGCCATGCTTTTCAGTAAAGTAAGAATTAAAAACCATCCAACCAATTACAGGGATTGGCTGGCTAGTCCTCTGACTGCTATTAGTGCCGAATCTGTAGAAGTAGAAATTGCAAACTTCTGGAAAAGTATCTACAAGCTGGAAAGAATTTTTATGGATGTGCACGTTATTAAAGTAATGATACAGAAGGTAAAAATGCTTTTTAAAGCCTTTCTGTTTTGGAAATCCAAACATCTCTATCTTTTGAATTATTTGAAGTGTTGTTTACAATTTCAAGTATATTAAGTTGTTTACAATTTCAAGTATATTAAGTTGCTTACAATCTCAAGTATATTAAGTTTATAATTTCCAGGATATTAAGTTGTTTACAATTTACAATTTCAAGTATATTTTATGCATTGACTAAGATTTTATTCTGCTTATAGATGAAAGTCAAAATTGAAGAATTGAAAGAACATCTGCCTTTGATCCAAGCCTTGTGTAATCCAGGTTTGCAAGTTAGACACTGGGAGCAAATAGGGGAAGTCGTAGGATTTCCGTTATCTGCAGACCAGGAAACCACTCTGGCAAAAATCATTGATTTAAATCTAGACGAATATGTATCTAAGTTCGAGATAATCAGTGATGCAGCTAGCAAGGAACACAACTTAGAAAAATCATTACAAAAAATGATTCAAGAATGGCAAAAGGTAGATGGCAAAGTACATGTATCTCAAACTAAATATATTTTTGGAGATTTAAGAACACGTGACTAATATTTTCAGATGGAGTTTTGTCTAATTCCTTACCGAGAGACTGGCACAAGCATATTTTGTTCAATTGATGATATTCAACAGCTTCTAGATGACCACATAGCCAAGACCCAAACGATGAAAAGTTCTCCATTTGTAAAACCTTTTGAGAAAGAAATTTCGTGAGTAAATATGTTACAATTAATATTTATTAATATTAATTTATTTGGTCAAAACAATCTTAACGAATGTTCACATGTAAACATAAAACAAACATGCGAAAAAATTTAATTTTAGCAACTGTTATACATCACGGACATATTTGGACAATGTGCAATCTGCATTAGGCCTACATGTATTTCGAAAATAAAACTTTAGCATTTGTTGTAAGCAGGCAATATCAAACACCACATATAAACACTTTTTTAAACAAACATACAATTAAATATGCATATTTGTAAAACGCCAAGATAAGGTCAATGTTCATTGTATTTTTTGAAATTCATCGCCAATTTCGGTTAGCTGTATATGTACATGTAGGTCAAACTTGCTGTAGGCCTATTACCCAGCATAATCATCATTTACAAAATTGACAACACGAGCCAGTTTGATATGTTCCTGAGATCGGATTGGAAAGGTGCAAGGGAACCAGGAGTCCGAATTCAATATTCGAAAGGTACGATGACTGCAAAGTACCGAGGAAGATAATGTCCTCTGCTGATTTGGCCATTAGAACCAGAAGACGAGAATAACTACGTGCTTAACTTTGTCAACTTTGCCATGACGTGTGTGTCTACGCTATTATGTCATCACGAATATGTGTCACAAAGGAGATTCACTGGCACCAATGGTCGAGGGGTTTGCACGCTTGCCTCTCGATCCTAATTAGCAGAGTTTGCTCCCTGGTCGAGGTCGGTGAGAATGGGAAAAATTCTCTAAGTGGCGGCTCTTTCGAATGAGAGTTTAAACCGAGGTCCCGTGCAGATCCTGTTTGATCTCTGCAAGATCCAGATCCCTCTTGAGGGTGGAAGTCCCCCTTTGTAGGCAAAATTCCCAGGTAGGTGACACTGTCACATCCCCTGGCGTTGGTGTTTAGCCCTCGTGTAGAAGAAATATAGGCCAACGTTAAAATTATCAAATAAACAAACAAACAAACAAAGGAGATTCGGATTGAAGATGATACCCCTACATACAAGCAATTTGAAGCTGCATTAGAATGACTTGGTTTAGACTTTGGGGATGTTTTGAAGAAGCATCGAGCATCAAGCCAGTTACCACTGTGGAACCACCCAAAGCATAGAATTCACCTCAAACCCCAAGCATCGCCTTGGGCAGGCCCATTGTACAGAATGTTAGTAGAAGACTGAGAGGATTTTCGCGAGCAACTCAATAAACTACTGCAAAGGGGACTGATTCATCCATCATCTTCACCATACGCCTCTCCAGTTTTATTTGTGAAAGAAAAGGAAGGAGGATTCAGACTTAACTATCTTCAACTGAATCAGAACACAGTCACAGATGCCTATCCTATAATTTTAGTAGAAAAACTCATTGACCTGGTCGCTGATGCCGCTTACCTTACAAAGCAATCTACGAAGTAGATACTATCAGATTGCGATGAACCACAAAGATGTACCAAAGACTTGATGATTTTAGTGATGCTACTCTGTTACCATGGATCAGCAGAGAGGTTGCCACTTACATTGACAATGTACTGGTCCACAGTAATAGATGGCAGGTACATTTGAAGCATCTCGAAGTCTTGAGCACTTTATGGATACTGCGCCAGCACACCAAAGTGTGACTTTGTCAAGAAGAATATCCAGTATTTGGGATACCGAATCGGTGCAGGATTGATTGCGATGGAAGACCAAACGTTTAAGAAGGTGAAGGATTGGCCTATGCCCATAACCACACAAGACATTAATGCATTTTACGAATTATGAAACTTTTATTGATGATTTGTGGATCACTTGTCAATGAATGTGGCACCATTACTGAAGTGGATTTGAAAGAACACGCCATTCATTTGAAATGATCTGAAGCAGCATGCATTTAACGAGATCAAGACTGCGATCACGACTAAACGTGTTTAACGTATTATGAGACCGATGGTCGTACTAATTGTGCATGTCGATGCATCAGAGATTGCTTTGGGAGCGACTCTTTCGGCTATTAATGCCGAAGATTTCACTGCAGTGAGACCATGTGCTTATGCACCTAGGACGTTTTACATAAGCGAATGGAATCACAGCGCATACCACCTAGAACTCCTTGCACTGGATTATGGCTTAAGATTAAGGAAACCGTTCGCCGTGAACACCAACAACAAGAGCCTATCACATTTAGGCACAACTGAGGAGAACGGTTCTCAATAGAAGGCATGACTATGTGAGGAATAGCCCAAAGTTCCTAAATGGAGGCGATACTTTGACGCCGAACATACTGGAAACTTAGACAAAACCATTGAAGTTCATGCCGGACTACTTTGGAAGGTTGCCGCAAGTTGAAGACGGATAAAGGTATCTCCAAGGGAGACAACGAGCAGAGCTACCTTGTGAGTGGCATAAGACCCCAATTGGAGGACATCTGGACGAGAGCAAGTTTGCTCAGAATATTCGTGCTGCATGTCATTGGCTAGGCTTAGATACAAAAGCCAAGAGGATTGTCCAGAACTGTGCTGTGTGTGTCAGAGCGAAGGCTTTAAATCAGACCTTTGGGGAAGTGACAAGCCACTGAAATACCGAGTGAGCCATTCAATACCATCACTATGGAGTGTTAGCGGCTTACCAATCACAACAAACGGGAGCGACTCAATGATTGTCATTGTAAACAACTTTTTAAAGTGCGTCACCATTATTCCAATGAAGACACCTGTTAGTGTGTATGAGACAGCGAAGCAACTATTTAACCACGTTGGGAGATATCATGAATTCCCATGCAGGGTCATCAGTGATCACAACACAAGATTTGTCAGATTTTTGGTCTTTGATGAGGTTGGCAGGATGTCAACACTAATGTTATCTCCATATCACCTGGAAACAGTTGGATTGAAAAAGGTCTCCACAGTACTGCAATGCATGCGAGCATACTGTAAGGTTTAACTGACTTCGTGGGACACGTATGCAGTGTGCACCGAGCTGGCATACAATGTCATAGTGCACAAAATCACACGGCTTACGCCAGTATTCCATTACTATTGTTAGCTGGCTTAGATCCAAGACAAGCAGGAACTTCAGACCTCCAGCACTTTCTCAGGACTTGGAATTTAGGATGTGGGAGGCAGCCGCCATCAATTTGATGTTAGCACGGCAACGATAGTTAGAGCAAGCAAATTGACTCCATCGTGAAGTTTAATTTTGAGCCGGAGTTTGCATGTTTTTCAAGAGAGCTGGGATTGAGAAAGCCCTAGTACCCAGTCAAGGCTCGAGGAAACTGGACGAGATGTGGATTAGACCATTTCCAGTATTGAAAGTACTGATGCTTATCACTCTAAGGCTTCAATTCCCTTCACATTAGAAGGTGACTAATTTAGACCACGCACGAGAAGTGAAGTTAGCGACAACAGAGGTGCAGTCTCAAATGGATCAACGACAGCTTGGACCCATCAGCCTGAGTTTGGATCCAGTTATGTTTGCCGTTGATTCCATCCTGAAGACTCAACTTATCGGCTGAGTCCGCCAGTTCCTCGTGATGTGGCGAGTTTATCCAAATGAGGAGGCCATATGGGAGTCCGCCTCCAACCTGAAAGACAGCCTGTTACTAGTCCAAGATTTCCACCCATGCCATGGTGGATCATCCAGCGTTTAAACGATTCACCTCCGTTGGTTCAAGCGCTGTGATCAGAATGTTTTGGAAATTATTTGTTTTCCTTTGAGCAGACCAAAGCTGGAAGGGTCGAGCAAACATGCCATGAAACACTGTTTTGCAAAAAAAAAGTTGCGCCAAAATATTTCCGTATTCTTTTGCAAAATTTTCAGGAAACCTTGTTGCAAATTTAATTGTCTTAATATATTCATAGCTGATGCACGCAATCGTTTTGCGGATTGGCAAACAATACATGTTTATATTCCATAAACTAAAATGCGCTCTAAATAATATCTCACATGAATGAGTAATTTTTGAAATAATATACATGTACTTGGTACCGTTCATTTAAAAGGATTCATTAAAACGTTGAAAAAATTGCAAATATTAATTTATTTTTAAATGGAAAGGTTGTAACCTTATTCACAGAGTTGTGTACTTTATACATGTAAATACAATATATGATAAATGAATCAGCATAGGCTTTTACTTTAAAGGTTTTACTAAAAGCATGATGGTATGATTGAAAGTATAGATTGTAGATTAATACTTAAATAATAAACGTTTAATTTCAGAAATTGGGAAACTAAGCTATCACGCTTACAAGAAATTATAGACGAGTGGCTACTGGTTCAAAAGACGTGGATGTATTTAGAACCGATTTTCTCATCTCCCGACATTATGTCACAAATGCCAGAGGAAGGAAGGTAAGAATTTCATTGCCTGGAAATAAAAATCTCAGACTTATGAGATTATTCGCGAATTTTAGCAATTTAAAAATGTCTGAAAATTACCTTATCGAAAAAGCAAGTTTATTTCGGCGCCAAGACACCCGGAACTGTTACAATAACAGAACGTTTAACCTCCTTGTCGGACGAGGCAACTTTAGAAAATCTAATCCTACCTTGGGGCAGGAAAGGGGTCCGACTTCCTGGACCTAATCCTTCTCTTTCACGGTCTCCGAGAAAGAGGTAAAAATGGAGAAACCAAAACCAAAATTCAACTTACCTGCAATAAAAAAGGGAGTAATTTTAGAAACGAAAATCATTAAGAAAAATATATTTCTGAAAAACATCCTGGAACATTGCTCTGCCAATGGCAGCCTTAAAACATCTTTTAACTGAAATTTCATTGGTAAGGGTAAACAACTTTATCCGAAATTTCTGTATTTAAGGGGACGAATTTTGAGTCCCCTTACATTGTCCGTAACGTGCGTGATCTTTAGCAATTTTGTAAAACGCGTTGTTATTTTCACGTCGCAAACTTTGATTTTAAACTAACTTTCGATTCGTCAAATAAATTGAGAATTCGCAATAAAATAGTTTGCTTTCTACTTGATTTATTCGCGTTGGATTTGCGCGGATATCTTCAACCAGTCGCGATTTATTTGGGTTCGAACTTGCCCTTTTATTCCGTTTTGCCGATCGAATTACCTTCGATAGGCCTGAGAGCGCATCGCGGTGCATCTCGGGAAAGCGCCCCCTTTATTCTACTATTGTGGGCTTCCCTGCAACGCTCAGGAGTATACCTCACAGCAAGGGGCAGCTAACCCGCCTTGACGCTTTAACTAAGGCGGAGCAACGGCGGAACACGGCGGAACGAGAGCGGACCAAGGCGGACAGGGGTCCCGAACCCGCCTTTACTTTATATCTCTATTGAGAAAAGCGGACGATCTGTCGTAACTGTTGGCCCCACTAAAGGCAGCGCCAACAGCACGGTTTTCGACAACAATATATACTCCAACGTATATTTATTCTTGGGGTATATATTCTTGCATATGTTACTTATACAGTATGTACATTGTTCAGGGATTAAAATACAGGACATGTCATCAATATGTAATGCTCATAACAATTATTTAATATGATGGCGTCAGATGACGCCATCTTGAATGCCATCAAAGCTAATTTGACCCAAAAATGTGGCCGCCATCAACTTTCCAGTCATCTAAAAGCAGGTTAATTTGTAAGACACAGAGAGGCACACAAATCAGTATTGGTCAAAAGTAGCGTTAACAAGCACACTGATCATTACGCAGAAATATCAGCATTCAATTTGCGCAATGAAGCTGGAAACAAGAAGCCGAAAACAAGCGTGCTGTCTGCTCTTACCCACAAAGTGGCACACGGAAGGTTTTACGCGTAATATTTTATTTAGCACACTTTCTGACTATTATACGCTAAAATCAGCGTTCGTTGTGTGCAACAGTGACCATATCGTTGTACAATGTACTTCATTAGCAATGTCATGACAAAATATTCAGCATCTAGGGTTGAGAGGCCTCAAATGATAATAGTTAAGAATATGCAAATTTCAGACAAAGTTGTGATTGAGAGGTCAAGGTATTCGATCTGTACATGGCAGAGACGCCCATCTAAGTCTTCATATAGGCCACATCTTCCTTTTTAGGCGTTATGCGGCTTATCTGGGGCAATGAAAGGGCAAGTTGTTCTTCAGGAAACTCCTTTGTCGCGTCACTTTTAATAGAGAATTGTCTTCTTCTGCGTGGAAATTTGCCACGCATATCATTACGTTTTACTAGTTCTATGTGTCAGAATAAAAGGGTCTGGCAAATGTTGCCAACAGCCGCCGCCAAATGTTAAATTAATGACAGCATTATACGCCTGTTTTAAAAATGTATAAATCCCCCTCCGTCTTTTTTTCTCCTCCCAAAGTGGCTTCATCTTATGGTGTTGTTGCGACTGAAAAGCAGAATACCAATGAGAATAGCAATGTTGCGCTTAATTACCCTACATGGGAGAAATTAGCGACGATGACGCCTGCGATTCGACACGAAACTAGAGCGAAGAGCCGTGTTATTCATCGCGTTTTCTACCAACGATCAGACAGTTTTGGGAAATTTGCATGTCGCTGACAGACAGAAACCAGGCTGAAGTCCTGAAGCGAAGGACGAATATCAGGTTCTTTGACGCTTTATGCATGCGGAAACCCGTTCAATTTTTTTGACAGGACTCCTCAGTCTGCAATTAATTCAGCTACATATTGGAAAAGTTCGGGACATTCACAATTCAATAAAACTGATTTAGGAACTCTGATTCATAAATTGTTGGTATAACATTTCAAATTACTGGCTATAGAATTTGAAATTTTTCGATCTACAGGTATATATATAGAATTGCGATGCTGTTTAAAATTGCAACATTGATTTCTATAAAATTTGATATTATTCGGCATAAACCAGATTTTATTCAGTCAAAAATTGCATTGTCCATGAAGTCCATAACATTGAGAACTTGTTTGGTATATTATACAATTTTAATATTGCATGGTTTAAAATGGTATTGTTCGGTTTAAAATTATGTTACTGTTCGGAATACTATTTAGATATTCCTTGATATATACCATTGTGGTATTTATTGGTACAAAATTGCCGTATTTCTCGTACTAAAATTATGTTATTACTAGGTAAAATATTGGGATATCGTTCGGTGTAAAACTAAGATACTTCAGGTATAAATATTTTACAACTTTCGGAATAAAAATGTTAATATTGTTGGGTTTAAAATTATTGATATTTTGTGGTTAAAATTTAAGAAATAAAAACAGAGAAATATGATAGCTCGAACTTCATTTTTTGGATAAAAAGTAACAAATATCTAGTCTTGATATTGGAATAAAATTTATGTTTATCGCAATATTTATACAGTAAATTATAAGTTACTTTGGTTGCAGAATGGAAACATACTGGAAAACATTACCGTAGGGCATTTTTTTAAATATTATGGCTCAAAAAACAAGTAAATATACTGTAGGCATGAGAATTGGAATATACACCATATTTAATTTTCAAAGATACTATTTGCCAAAATTTTGATAACATAATGATAAAAAATTAACATTATACAGCAACATTCTAAAATACCACATGTAAACCGTGCAAAACGAAGCATCTTCGTATTTTGAAATCCTCAAAATTTAATCATAAAATATATATAAAGAAATAGGCCTACTGCATATGACCTATAGACACATTCTTTCATTTATGCACTATACCGCTAGATAAAATTTACATATTTACATTTAGAGTAGGCCTAAAGTGTAGTCCGAACAAATATTTTACTAAATATTAATACCAGTAATAAAAGTTCTAGACGGATACAAGACTTTTTTTACCTATTACTGGGCCATCTTGTAATGAAACTATGTTTTGTTGTAATCTTTAATACATGCATTTTCAATTTATTCCTGAAAGCTATAGTCAGTTTGGTCATTTCAATTCAATTACTTAAAGGGCACCTATTAACTCGATTTTATTTCACATATTCTGCCACATACTCTGTAGAAATGTTTTCGTTATTGTGTATTTAGTCACAGCTATAGTAAAAAATTATAAAAACAGAACTCGTAAGCAGTCGTTTCCGAATGACATTTTTTTAAATATAATTGTAAAACAATACGATAAACCAGTGTTTTTTTTTTTTCAGAAATTAAACTGATTTTAGAAACACTTCACAGTTTGAAAAAAGTATTTATTTTGTCTTTGCCAAAAATGGCATTTCAAAAAAAAATCTTTAAAATGTTCCTTTTGTCAATGTCAAGCTACCCTACATTCTCTTTACAAATGTTGAGTAGGAAGATCTCCATTGGCCATTAAGGGCATAAAAGCGTATAAAAAGAGTTTCATTGGTTTTCTATATCCTAACCATTAAGGATCTATGAGAGCCTTTAAATCTAAGTCGTTGTTCAAGTTATATTTTACGTCTATATTGTTCAGCATTGCGTGTCACGTATCGACTCACTCGCAGTCAGTGGCCATATCGAGTGGAGGTGGGGAATGGGCGAAAATATAGTTGGATCATTTGGGAAATCTCAAGAAATCCCTTTTTAATGGCTCCTAAACACTGAGAAATAAAAGGTCACATGCGGGAAGAAGGAAAAAAACATTTATGAGATACCAACAGATCCTTTCCTGAATTGACCATAAAGCCCATTGAGTTGCGGGAAGTCCATCAGTCATATCAAATAGAAATTAGCCATAGTCTGCAGTGACTTCCGTTTTCCAATATGCAGTTTATTTTTATCCCTGGATATGTTCAAAAAGTTTACTTGTTTGAAACAGAAGGGTTGAAGTTCAACGAGTGCGAATTTCGTTTCATAAATGTCCATCACTATTTTCCGTTGAATTACAAGAAGACAAAACTTTGCAAAAAAAAAACGTACACATTCCAAAAAGTCAAAAGTTCAAACAAAATCAGTATGAAATCTTAAATCTAAAGTAGACATTCTATTATCCGGGGTTGGATTAACTTGTTTGTGTATACCGCGATGTCGTTTTCAGACATAGCCTACATTGTTCAGGATTCTGAAGGATGGAAACACACCAAGGCAACAAGTTCAGTTTAAGTTATAGGTGTGTTCCTATACATTTAAAGTCAATTTTCCCAGCAAAATATGCAAAATCAAAAGAACAAATTTTACTACTTACATGAACATGTATATTGCAATGATGAGCTGGCCAATTTTAAAGACTATTGTTACTATATTAAATTTCCTCAAACAAAAGATATTTTAGAATAATTCTAATGGTGTAGTTTAGTGCTGATTTCTGCTCGTACATACTGTACTAAGAATTTAAAATGCATGTACATGTTGAAATTTGTTTTGAAATGCATGCGTTCGGTTTGGTTTTAAAGACATTTTCAAATATTTCAACCGCCTTTTCAAACAGCAGAGTCCAAATATTTCTTTCTGCAATGAATTTAAAGAGCAGAATCGATATTTTTGTGAAAACTTTATTGTTGGTAATTTCTCATTTTCCTCACTATAACCAAATTAGTTCACGTGAAACGTTCATCAAAACAAGCACAACATCTTCGACGTTTTTTCCTAGTTTAAAGCAAAACATCTCGAATACTATATTCTCTAACTTAAAATAAATGCGGTTTCAACTTTTTCCGGGCACTTAAGATAAAAAAAAATTGACGCATAAGATGTAACATTTGCTTATTTAAAACGAAACATAACATCTATTTCATCTAATGCTCAAAATTTGTTAAACCAGAGTGCTTCATAATTCGCGAAGATGGAATCGAATCAAATTATAATTCGACTTATACGATAGAATATTTTGTTTAATAATTATCATTGAACTTTACATTTCCTTATAATCGTTAAACTGATCGTCAAATACTCTATATCTTTTAAAATGTACATTTTTGTTTAGATGTACCGCTGTTATGGTGTACAGTAAAAACTAAAATGTTTGGCACAGTAATTAGAACATATTAGGTAAGGTCTGGTTAGGAAAGATTAAATTAGATTATTGTGCCTAATATTTTAATTTTAACTTTATGCCGTAGCAGTTGTACATTTTAATAGCACTAGATTTTCAGAACAAAATTTTAATTACATACATACATACAGCATTTTAATTAATTACCGGGACTTTTCTTACTTTCGGATGTTTGTTCCAAAATTTGAACGTTTTAGTTCAAACTACTGGTTTACATCAGCTATTCAGTTTAATATCACTTCGTTTTAACAACGAAAACAAACTGTAGCAATCATATATAGTGTACATATACAGTAGCTATATTTCGGAATATTATGTAAATAACACTGATCAGGAAATTGGCAGGAATTCGTGAATTGAAATAATAAAAAAGGATTGCCTTTCAAAATCATCCTTAAAAGAGTTTAAAGTATTGAACCTTTTCAATTTATGAAGAACTTTTTTTTTAATTTTGAAGAAACTTAATTACCATTTACAGCGAATCGTTAAAAGAGTTCAGTGTAGGCCTATTAAACCTTACTTTTTATTTATTTGGAACGTTTTTGGAAAGTTCTTGAAAAAGAATCTCCTTTGGTGTTCTTCGAAGTATATAGCCTACCAAAACAGGCTTTCCTGATGTAGCAAGGGCAAGAACCTCAAAAGATTCTATTTAGTATAACTTATTTTTAGAGTATCTAAAGGGCTGTATTAACAATGAACTAATTTAAGACAAAAACGGTCGTTACTCATAATACTCTGGCCCAGATGAAATTGCCATTCGTTATTTGGACTTTTTGGCTATCAAAAACGATATGGACGAGTTTCATAATTCGTCGTAATAAATCGCATTCACTGTATAATTTATGGAAAAATAAAGTGATATTGGAAAAATTCCATGCGAACTATTCTATTCTATTCTATTCTATTCATTACCCTGCAGTCAGTACATAGTACCATGTGGCAGGGGGGATCATCATAC
>JAQGBX010001825.1:0-22896 GCA_034698745.1 Megaphyllum sjaelandicum | reverse complement strand
CTAGTCAGAGCAGTGTTCTTTTCTTGTCTTTTTGGACAATGCCACATTTTTGGTATGCCAAAATCCAGTAGGCTACTGTAATTAAGGGGCCGACATTGGATTCTCCAGGAATTCAACATCAGAAATTTAAAATAAGAACAATAGCAATAATTTGCTTGATTTTGCCGACAAGAACAATTTCACCGCTTTGGGCCCTATCCCATTTACCGCCCTTTGTTCATGACCCAGAAAGGGACACGTTTAGGGATCAAAAATTTCGCACTTGTTGAAATACATGTATTAGAAAATGTTCAGAAATCTAGGGCATTAGGTGCAAAGCCTGCAGGCTGCAACCGCATATGTTTGAACTCCAAAGACATGGAGGAATTAGCTCCCCAACCCCTTCCCTTCCTTACCTTTTTACAAGATAATTTTTAAATTTTCAATATTTTTCGCCCCGAAGTTTAAAAATTTCGCCCCCATTGACAATTCGTGGTGGGGGTCTACCCCCCCCCCCCTTATGCACGGCGCTGAGTTTTAATGCTTAATCGGTGAATTAGTTCCGCCCACGTATATTCTAGTACGAGCTTTCCTGCATTGCACTGCTGCTGTGCAGGTTAGCAAATGCATGAAGTCCCTAACTAATTTGTGTTTGTTTTAACTTTTTTGCAGTATGGCATAAAAAAGCGGGAGGAAAAGGAAGCGGAACAGAACCAGCAATTCGAATCGAGCAGTCTGAACCGAAAAAAAAAGACGCCTGAAGAGCTCGCTAAAGAAGCGGAAGCCGAAGATGAAGATGAGTTCACCAGTGAGATATTGTCGTTCTTGCAAATAATCCTTACAAGATTGCTCGAGTAAAAATGATTCGTATGGTTTGATACTTTTCTGTTGTCTTTTTTAGAACTAAAGAACACATTGGAATCCCAAGTGAACGAAATCAAACAGCAGATCGAGGGCAAGTGCGTGCTGCAGTAAACCACGGTGGTGGCGGCGGTCGCCACGGCGCAGCGTTGGCGCTATGCAACGTTTGGCTGTTATCAGAAGTGCAACCGATACGTTTTGCTAGGTTGTTTCGTTAAAACTTGTTATACCATATTGTTATTCTTCGCCCGATGATGCAAGACAACAGCCGCCGCGAATTATCCTTAGCCTCATCTTCATCCGCTCGCGGCACCTCCTGCGCCCCGCGGCGGTGGACGGCTGAGCCGCAGTCGGGGACGATGTTGGACCTGCTTTGGTTTTTACGGACTCTTGGAAAGGCGACCCGGAATCTCATTCTTCGTATCATGCTGCTTTCGAGGACACTCTATGTTGCTTTTCTCATTCTCACGCTGTGGCACGCATCCCCACCTTCTCAGAGTTTTTAACTCCCATGTCATCAGGGTTGCTCCACTAGCACCGAAAAAAATTCATTTCTTTCCCAATTTTTCCAACAGACCAAACGGGACAAAAGTGGCGTTCAAAAATACGTATTTCTGAACAGTGGTTGAATAGCCAAACAAGTTCGAAAATGTAAATGTGCCATTTTTGTCCCGTTTATCATTTATGAATTCTATCGCTTATCCACATGCCTGTAAAGGTATTGTTGGGGTTGCACAATTGAAAACAGTTGTTGACAAGGCGTATAAAAACGCTCGAAAAGATAAATGTGATTGCTTATTATTTTTAAATTTCATTTCAAATAGTAAATCTGTCTAAATAACTTAATTTCTTCCAAAATTTGTACAACAAGATCTTCTAGAAAATGATGACTTCCCTCTTTTTAATAACAAATCTATTCCCTTGTCATTTCTGAAAGCTTCTGTCATGGTAAGATGATGATTATCATGCACAAAAACAAAATGAATGCTAATCTAGCTTGAGTGGAATTGTAAGCATGCCAAAAAAGTCATATGTATTTACGACAATCCCGGCAATGAACCTCTTGCAATAAGACATGAGATTTCCACAAATCTAATCTTTTTTGCTAGTCCCTGCAAGAATAAGCAAACATAATTTAATACAATTATATATACAGTATTTTAATCTCGAGAACATGCAGTAATTAAGTGAATACTTCATTGTACCCAGCCCAGCAGAAAAGCATAGCCTTTAATTCAAATAAACGTTTGTGCAATCATACATTCTTTGTTTTAAAAAAAAATAATACACATAGTATTCCCAGCAAGGGGACAATTAGATTTGGATAATTTATTGACTTTTATTTTATTTCGATATTTTTAAAAGAACTTGTGACATATAACCGCACATTATAACCTCGTAACAATCTCTTCACTAACCATGCAGTTTTAGTTAATAGAGCAACTAAATTTTTCATATTTCTAAGTTTAGTATTGCGAGCAAAAAATCACACTTTGTAACACTACTGAGAATAAAAACACTTCAAGAGTAATAGCGAAATATAACAACGAAACAACTCTTAGTCTCTTGAAAATGGTCTAAATTCACAAAATGTTCAAAAACAAATCGGAATACAGTTCATTCCTATGCTGCTTCTGTCTCATTAGTCAAGGAGTAGGATTATTCTTAAATGTCCATTTCAAGTATCAAAATTTCAGTTATCGATGTAGCTTTTCCTGCTGGGTAGGGCAAAAGGTGTAAGCAGCCCTGATGACTTTTGACTCTCTCACCACTGGGAGTAGTGTTCACCCCAATTTCAAACCTTGGCTTTCGTTTTCACCTAGCAAAACGCATTTCTGCGCGCTTCTGTCACCGACCGTAGCAACCTCTGCCACTTGGAAGTTGGACGCCATGACGACTTACGCGATGGGAGCTAAACTGGTTTCAAAGTGCAGCTGGTGTTTTAATTTTTTGTTTCCTTACCGAAGGCACGGAAATCGGTCTTTCCTCAAGGCACGCCATCCGGAGAAGGCCAGTTTCTCGTCGTTTTTCAAACGATTCTGTGATACGACTCGTGGGCCTGAGTCCCTTACCTTCGTTTCCCAATCGGCTCCCTCGCGGTCCGCGGCTCAACCACCATCGCTTCCAAGTGTGTGCCCTGCCGTTGCTCCTCGGACTCGGCCTGGAGGAGGTTGCAGCTTCTGCTTTCACGCGGTTTTAATCGTAAAAACAAACTAAAAGAACCAAAAAAAAGACACCGAATAACTTATTCATCTTCTTATTCTCTCTTTGACTTCTTCCTTCCAGTGCTTTAGATCCTCCCCATTCCTCTTGCACAACTACGGCACGGCCACTGCTTCTCACATGGCTCGCTTGGCAGCTTCCCGAATATTATAAGCAATGAACCTTTAAGCGGTACCTTTATAACATTTTTGAACACTGGAACCGTACTTTGCCGATATGCCTTTGCTGGGTCAGGCCAATCCTCATAAGTTGTTTAAAGATTGGTCAGGATACAACCTTAGCTACCGCAAAGCAGTGTTTGGTAACTTTCTGGGATCATGAACCTTACCTTATCTGTTGTAATTTCTTTAAAATACTTTCTGCTTCCTCGTCCATGTCCACCAAGCGAGCCCTGCTGAGGGGCGATTTGCCGTGCTCGGTTTTTGCCTTTTCAACTGCACTTTATTCTTCTCGTTCTACACTCGTAACACGTTCCACTACCGCTAGCTCTTAGTGCTAACTATTAACCCGGAGGACTTCAGCCCGTGACGGAGGAGCGGCACCTAGGAACTTGTCATCCCACTTCTGCGCCTCGAGGCTGCTCTCCCCCTACTATTACTATTCTATTCCACTACTCTTACTGCATTTTTTGCACTCGCACGTACTCGCCTCCTCTTTCAACTCATCTAACCACCAGATCTAGCGAAACTATACATGATACTCGTAGCCTGCCCCCACTTACTCGCCCCTCACGTGTACTCGATCCTCGCATTATTGGAATCGTAGCTAGCTGGGGAATCTCCACAGAGGCGGAGCCTCGTCTCCCCTGCCCCATCGCCGAATAATGGCCCACCTATAAGAAATTTAGCTAGTTGACACCCTTCACCTCATGCCCTGTCCACATCCCATCTAGGTGGAGCATGACCGGCTTCTGTCTGCTCCCTCTTGGCGGGCGGCCGACCTGCTCCGAGTGTAGCCCTGACCCCTCACGCCCCTTCCTATGCCCCAGCCCCAAATTCGACTCTAGTTCTAACTTCTACGCGTAATTTAGCCGAGTCCTACATTTAAATACATTCCTAGTGATATTGAGAATGAATGTTCCACGCGACCCCGTGGCTGTTCTAGATGCATTTATCTAATTAGAGATTGTTTATGTCTGTAGCCCATTGTGATGGACGATGTGATATCAGTACTAAGAAAATCCAACCGATGCAGATCCCGGTGAGGGAGGTGTTGGTCCGTGTCCGACAGGGCTGTGCTGGTACCCTTTGTAAGAGCCGAAGCAGCCGTACCTTGGGGCTGCGTATTTTGCGGTGCACGAATGCGTGAGACTGTCCTTGATGCTGTGCCCAGAAACTTAATTGGGAAAGCAAAGTCACTCGTTCGTATGTGCAATTGATAATTAAGAGCTTATGTTAAAGCCTAGATGAATGGTTTTTGGTGCGGTGTATTAGGGTTGCAAAAGCACCCTCCCAATTCAGCGGAAGGGGAAATCACAGTTGGCCACTAATGATCTGTCGAATTAAAAATAATGGTTCCGGTTGTCTTCACCTTCTGGTTCTCTCATCTACTTCGAATGGGAATATGCTTCAACTATGTTTGGGATTCAAGGAATGCTACTGAAATCTGAGTAGATATCGATATTGCGATGTATCTGCCGAACTACCATTTTTGCACTCAAAGTTGATGAATTTTGAAGATCCCTGCAAGAAGGGCAACTTTTAGAAATTACACGGTAGATTAATTATAGCTAGTTGAATTTGCTCCATGCTTTCTGTTCTTGACACGGGAATCAGCGAGGGTGGGTTAAAACGTTCAAAGTCAAAACGCCTTATAGATGTACTAATTCTCAATAGCCAAGCTCAGTCACAGTTTTAAGTAAGTTAAGGACGAGTTTCGAGCTGGTGCACTGCCCACTAACCAAGCGGCTAATGCGGGTGGTACCGGCCTATTGGGACCAAACCTCCTTCCCCACCCTCCCCTTCCTTCCATCATCTCACCACCAATTTAGAACAAAGTATTAACCTTTCAATTATGATATACATATATTCTATATAAAAGCTATATCTATACTACTGATTATATTATTATATTCGATTCATTTAGGAGATCCAGGTCAAAAGGGGACGTAGATGGTCTGTAGTTGGAGACCGGTTGATGGGACATGCACAAATCCAGAAAAGAGACAAATATTTGCGTGCTGTGATGTTCCTTTATAATTGATTTTGGCCAAATGGGTGAAAGTAATCTAAAAGTATATTATTTCAACCAATGGAAAATGGAACCCAAGTAGTTTTCCAATAGTGTAAATCAACTTCAAAATAATGCCAAATAGTCAAATTCAGAAGTTTAATTTGTTGTTCCTTCACCTTAATTTATAATTCATAAATTATCATGGTACCAAATTACCTTCCGAGGTCAATGCATATTTCTCATTTGATAAACCAATTTTGCTAAAACAAAGTTTGGAAAAAAATTTGAAGAAAATTACTGATTGGAATTAAAATCAAAAAACCTTGAAACGAGGATAAATTATATTACTCTATCACACAGAATCAAAAATCTCCTCAAAAGAAATTTTTTCGCAGATTTCTATTACACAAAATTGACTCTCAGCAATATGGACCCTGTGCCTGCCTCATGCCTGGCATCCGAGTAGCGGGGGGTAATAAACTGCGGCGAAGAATAGACAGTAAGGACACGGAAGTGGCACGGGATCGTTCACTCGGTAAAATTTATCCTATTTTTGGGCAGTTACCAGATAAAAGCCCGTAACCTTATCCCTTTTCCTCTCTAAAAACACGAATTTGCCCACCACATTTTCACTCCCGGACGACTTGGTCGTCACGATGCACTGTTGATCCTTACACTTGTTGACTCGATTGTTCATTTCTAGCCCACTAATTCTTATTGCCCATCTTTTCTCGTTACGTACCTAACCACTATGCACTTTGGTTTAATTAGTCAGCTAGAGGCCTAACTGCGTAGAACCACGTCTAGATGCTAACGCCGACGCTATTCAGTCCCACGTACCCTCGTTTGGCCCGCGCCAGCCGGGAACGCGTGGTTCCGTGCTCGAGGACGAGAAAGGTGATCCCTTCCCCAACCGCTTCTTTTTCAGTCTCTTTATGGTTCCACTCATACTTGTATTTCTACACCCGCAGTCCATCTTGTCTGTGCCCGGACAAGGTCCGCCGACTATCTCTTTGTATGTATATATTATACAGAGAAAATCCCGCTGAGGGAACTATGGATGTGCCCGTTTTTTGCCTCTCTCTTTTTTGTAAAATCGGCGGGGCAAAGGGCATGTATTTTAGAGAAAACAAACTAATCAAAGACAAACTTCATGCGCGGAGCGAGCGACGAAAATTTACCACTTTTGCCCAGGGTTTTCCTTGCATTTCTAGCTGCTGGAAACTACCGCGGGAGGTGGCAGTGTGTTTCTTAATCTTATCGTAGTTGCTGATGTGTCGCCATGTTATCTTTTTTCATGTATCGAGGACTTGCCTTGCCCTCCACAAGCCTACCTATGGATTGGTCAACGCTTCATTTTGGCTCACGTCACTTTCCCGTAAGTTGCTGTCAATGACACGTTCAACCAAACAGTAGGATCTGTCGTAAAACCCTTCGGAAATGGTGCGAGATGTCAGCAGCTGCAAAACCGTCCATTGTAGCCTAATATTAGCATCCAAAATATGAATCCACACAGCATGTGACTGTTGGTATGGAGTGATATCTTAAAAATATATACCAGAAAAAAACATATATTTCCCCCAAAGCCATCGTTTGTACCCTTTATGTGCAGTCTTAAAATGGGGGTAGGATTGGAGCGTGGCTGTATAATCTTCAAATCTATAATCTTGCCAAAAAATCCTTATTTAAAAACTTTGGGAATGTTCTAAACCGTGCAAATTTATGAAAGAAATTCGTTGATATTGCCATAGTTTTCCTGCAGCATTTTTGAGATAAATTCATTTAACTGCTCTTTGCTAGTAGTTACTTATATTGCAACTCTAGATTGTAAATTGACAATACTCCGGTTTTTAATGGAATTTTTACTGATAAAACAAGTTTTCTTACTACTAAAGTAAGTTATGGATGGTTTTGGGGCAAGATCAACTCGTAAATTTCAGTAATTATTTTCAAGTAATGGGTTGTTAAGCTGCTTTTGCAATAATGAAAAACTTAATCTTTGCTTCACTCTGGGTTTGGGCGTGTCATGGACAAAGACTCCTTTATATAGGCCCTTTATTTTGCTATAAAGAACTAGGTAAGTTCTGCAATAACCAATGTAGTTCATTTTTGTACTAAGCCTGACTTATTCCAATATTTTGTTAAATGGATTTCTTTCTGAATTTCAATTACTCGTGATACGGAGGTTGTCACCCTCTTTAACTACAATTTTACACAGGGTTGAAAAACTTGTTTCTTTCGGTGGCAAACGCTCTGCGGGGACCGGGAAAGTGACAAAATTAGCATGATCGATTATTAAATGGTGTGACCATTCGTTATTTCCCAATCCCCTTTTCCCTCACTGAATTAACCTTAATAACACACGTACGCAGGGTTTCGTCCTACCGGCATGGAAATTGCTTTTTATTTTCGGAAATGCTACTTTTTGATTAATTTCAAAGAAAGTCTATGGAACGGAGAATGTTTTATTGACTGCCGAGTGCTGATGGAAAGAAGGCATATCCATTTAGGTGAATGTTGATCCCCTTTGGATAGAAATCTCAGTTGTCCTGGATGAACCCTTGTTTTTTAGACTGTTGAAGAGCTAGAAGAGTTTTCGTTGTGTTTCTTGTCGTATGGCACCCCTCTTCTCATTTGGCCCTCTAAAGCGTTTCCTTGCTTGCCCTCGTAGTCGAGAAGAAAGAAACGTTTGAACTTCACAATACGGACCTATTTTTTTACGTTCGCCAAACATGTTTTAAATATAAAAAGAAGACAACACGGTTAGTCCAGTTGCCAAAATGACAGATTATTATATCGAATACTTGTACGATTTAAAAAACGAAATAAAATGATGCAATTGTCAGACCCATGCAACGATCATTATTACTGTTTGTCCTTATCCATAAACGTTTCCAGAAATGGTTTATTCGCTTAATTCATTGACTATAACTTTTTTTTGACACATTTTCTGTGGTGCTTTCGGGGTAGTTGAAGGTAATAAGTATAATATTTTCGGAAAACATAACGAAGATGGGTAAGAAATAGAAATTGGGAATTTCACATGATATTGCATTTGAAACGTATCAAATTTAAAAGAAATTAAAATTTCATTTGTATGGAAAACTTGTTTAAAACTGGAAGTTTAAAATTGAGAAATAATTCCAACTTATTTCCATTCATAGTCGAAAGAATGCATTTACATGAATTTATGCAGTATCTTCGCCGTAATTGCCGTATAGAATGAATCAGAAAGACCCCGCTTTTAATGTAACACGATCTGGCAAATATGTTACGCAATAGGGGTACTCAAGCAAACTTTACGAATGTAACTTTTGGCAGTCGTATCGTTAAAGTAACCTGTGCAAAAGGATCGCATTAGTTGATTTAAAAACAGCTTTTCTCTGAGTACCCCTAATGTAAGGTTGTTTTCACATGAAATAGTAGCTCCATAGTTTTATTCCTTGTATTTTTTTGGGAATCAATACCTATCCAAGTTTTGTTCCTACAGTACCATTTGTCAAATTTTTCTGAAAACATGGGGAAATTTATCGAACGCGTTACTATAATCAGGTAATAGCTGTATATTGTGCTTAATTACCCACAAACCCACCGTCAAAAGCAAAATTATATTTTCACAGCTTCTCTTAATTAAATACATGTATGCAAATCGAAATGAATGTTTCATACTGTAGAATTATGGAGCAGGGTACATATAGCGTGTTAACACCCTCATGTTCAGTAACGAAAGCCTAAAAATTAAATTAAAAAAGAACTATCGCGCATGCTCTTAGAAAATAGTTTATTTCTCTCGTCGGAAATTAAAACTTGGAATGAATGTGGGACGTATAGAGAAATTTGGATTAAATGTGTCCCAATATGGCTACTCTTTCAATTTTTGCAATAGCAAACTCGTCTCACTTTTAACTAGTTGATAGTCATCGCTGTAGTCCTGGTGCATTTAGAATTTTGAAGTTGGTGTTTCAAGAAGGAAAAGTTTCGGTAAATGTTCTTCAAGTACTGTTGAAATATCGTCCAAAATGACTATGGTTAAGAAATGGAGAAATAGTGTATCCTTAAGCGCGTTCATGTGACGGAGATTGTAATCTACAGAGTACACAACACGTTGAAACATGTCGAACGTCCACGGCAACATAATAGTACATGTATGGTTGAAGTCACCGTGGTTGAAGTCAATCCATCAAGGTAGGAATGAACAACTTATTGTTAAGTTTCACTCGTTTCAAATCGTATTTGACTATCCTCAGTGTAGGCTATATAGTATAAACTGTGATTGAAAATTCCACAGGTTATTCTGTTTACGCTGCTGATTAGTTTTCGATACTTCAAACTCATGAACAGTTAAACCTTAATTGATAATGTAGCCATTTTGGCCAATACGAGTATCGTAGTATGATAAGTTAACGAACTTGTTAATGAACTTGTAATTTTTATTGTGAGCATGTGACTTCATGGCTGGAAAAGTACCATACAGCCGCCTTATATCTGACAGAGTGGCCACAGCTAAGTCAGGGAAGTCAGGGGGAAAAGTGTTCATGGAAGTCATGGAAATTTGTGAGTGGTCAGGGAAATTTTCCCTAATAAAACCAAAATGCTATCCATGCACTCAGTCTGCTAGCAGCTACATCCCCAATCCTCTTCAGCTAGACTCGTAGCAAAATGTAGTGTTTTACCAAGCTTCTCGTTGCAATTGTTATTTTATTTTTCATTATGACAAATAATTTGATTTGCATTAACGAGTAAGTTTTGGTCAGGGAATTTTGGATTTTAGTCGGGGAAAAGTCAGGCAAATTGATAATGGAAATTTTGTGGCCATAACATATTTGCAGGATAAATATTATGTTTTGAGAATTGCGTACAATGCAAATATTGCTGTAACAGCTACATCCCCATTACTGTAATCTAGGCTCTAGCTGCTATTGCATGGTGTATTTCAATCGAATTAATGTGGCAGTAGGCTTTAAAATCAATATTAATTGTGTTAAGACACCCACTGATACCCAAGTTTTTCTTAAACTGCCTATACTTGTATATGCGCCCTAAGCCTTCCAACAGCTGTCAAAGAAATCTTCCGGATGTAGTCGTAATTCATTTGTCAAATGAATTAAATTTTATTAAATAAAAAGCCTTTTAGTTAATAAGGTTTAACCCTATATACAAAAGTTTAAAAAAGAGTAAATTTTTGTCCTGGGGCTGTGGCTTTTAATCGGTTGGTAAAATTGCGACAAATTCGGCAGTACTCGAGCAATTAATTAAATTGTGGGCCTACTGAATGGAATTTCTCTTTTCTTATTTTCTTTCTATGTCCATAACTTTTTTGTGTGTTCGTTGTAGTAAACCTCATTAATATGATATTTTAGGGTTTGCATTCGTTGGTACTTATCATTCTTACTTCTAATTTTTTTGACCATTAGCGCCAACCAGCGGGCAAATATTGGTAATGCATTTAAATTATACCGATGGTTTGCCCGCTGGTTGGCGCTAGTGGTAAAAAAAATTAGAAGTAAGAATGATAAGTACCAACGAATGCAAACCCTTAGGGTGTTTCATTTGTCAAATTCTACAGTTTATGGGGCACCTAGAACTTCAAACACTTATCAAAAAGCATACAGTTACATTACATTGCATTTAACAAAGTGAAATTTTAGTGATGAAATATTACATGTTTTGTTACTTTGTACATACAATTTTGAAAAAAGAAACGCGTACTTTCTAGTAATTATAGCTTATGCAATCATACTGCTTAAAAGGTTAAAATGTGCCGATTCGCGGAGTCAATTGGAGTATTTATGAAATGATTAAAAAAATTTAAGGCCATTCGAAAAACTTTATACATTTTTGTGTGGTAATTTCCATAATAAGAATCATGGTAAAACAAGCATCGACATACAGTAGGCCTATTACCTAATTTTGTATCAGTTTAATTTATTGTTGGATTTTAATCGTTCGGTGTGCGTGTTTTAATTATTTGCGTCATAATCACGAACTCTTTCTGCAAAAAAAGTCGATTTCGATGAAGTGGTTATAATTAACGTTTTTTTTATAGAGGCATTCTGCACAGTGCAAAGTAATATCAACGGTAATGAGTTTAATGGATGTTAATGTTAAATCTATATTGCTGTCTTGTTCTGTATTGAATACCGGACTTAGTCATGTTTTATTATCATTATAATGGCATCTAATGGCTTTATCTCCGTAGCCAAGCTACGAATTGCAGACGTCAAAGAAATTAGTTATGCATGACTATGTTGCTTTAAGTTTATCCAGTGCTGACTTATTAGTTTAGTTTAATATCCACTGCACGCTTTGCTATATGTGGTTTGCAAACTCTCTACTGCACAGATATATTGCAAATTAATTTTAGACCAATGTCTTTTCGATATCTTGGAATGCATTGTTTTAATGTTCCATGTTCTTAAATTATTCGTTGAATACAACAGAAAATGAAAGCATTGTACTTAAAACGTTAAAAAAATTGTACTTGTGGTGTGTTTCTTGAAAATTCAAAACTCAAAAAAAACTATTTTTATTGGAATTTATTGGTTTTATTTTCCAAGAGCAATATTTTCTTTAATATTTCTAATCTGGTGTCATCAGTATACATATAACTTCAACATTCGACATGGATAATATTCAGGAAATTCTCGCACCGTATTATCATTTCCTTTATTTCTTTGGAAGCAATGTTTTGTCTGTTTCTAGTCGTTTAGAAAGATTTTCTTGGTTTGTAAGTAAGTTTGAAAAATTGGTTTTTGGATTTTCCATTTCTTTTTTGTTGTACGGGATTTTCATACGCACTAGGGACCCAACTTCGATGCCCTTTTTTGCGTTTGTCAGTATTGCCACATTCCCGGTGAGCAGTTATTTTATCCAAAAGCAACGATCCACGTTGAGCCAGTTGGACTCTGAGCTCTTGCAGATAGTTTCGTGCAAACCGATCATTTCGAGAAAATTGGCATACTTTTCCAAATGCTTTCTAACAGCACCAGTGCTTTCGATGACTTGTTGTCTTTGCTTAATTGTTTTTGATCTCACGGAACGTTTTGAGCTGTATTTTTCATGTCCTATAACTGTTGAGTCAGTACTCGTCACTGCTAGTTTTTTCATTAGTATCCTTTTCCTGCTTGCTTTGGTACTTTTTCTTGTTGTGCCTCCATTTTTGGCTTATATAGCCACTGGGCTTATAATCGTTGTTCTTATATATCTGGATGATGTCCTGAAGTCTGCTTTGTACCTGAATTTGCATTCGAATGACAAATGCCAAGTTATCTTAAAAATACATATGTCGGTGTGCTCCATATTGAAAACGTTAGATGCGGTATTTTCCCAAACGCTTCTTTTTCTGGCAATAACGAATACTTTCTTGGTCATTCCGGTGGCAACCATGTTAGAAGATCCCGTTGAATATTTGGCATTATTTGTGGGATGGAATGTCATCCAAGCCATCGCTTTTTATCTGATGGTTTTTGCGTCCTATCGAATAAACAGACAGGTAAAATACCTAAAATTAATTCTCGCCGTATACACCAAGCACGTACAATTACATGAGTTTGTGGAAAATTGAAGATTCGTGTATCAAAGATAAAATTCTTGTTTATAATGTACTGTACATGTACATGTGTATTATTTAACTGATGCACTGTTAAATGTTGTAGTACGTACCTTGGTAAGTTATATACTTTATAAATTTTCAGTTGAGAATAACTCTATCGTTACTAAGGGAATACATGTATGTTGAGAAGGAATCCTGTAACCAGTCGCAGAGTGTTCTGATATTGGCAAGTAAACTAATAGGCCTACAGTAAAACCTGGAAAAGTGACCACCTTTGAATGTTGACACTTTTTAGTGTATTTGTTTTTCAAGTGTACATTTCCTGCATAAAAATTCTCTGTATAGTGACCACCTGTCTATTGTGTACAGTGACAAGTGTATGTTGTCTTTTTTTTTTTGTTGCAACTTTTACATTTTCAATGTAACTCAAAAAGTGACCAGATAAAAGATAAGTCGACCATACATGTAGATAATGACCTTCAACTTCACAGTATTGCTACTCCTGATGAGCTTCAAAAAGAGAGTATTGATGGAATTACAAAGGAAGATGATACGTTTGGAATTTCTGATGAGGAAAGTGATAATTGTAAAGAAAAAATGGAATCTGAGATGATGTAAGAACTGGATGTTTTGGAAATGCGCAGCAGGTTAAAAAAAATATGCTGTGTCAAATTGCACAAAAATTACGGTTCATGTTATTAAGTTTGAAAAAATCACTGAAAACATGATCATAAGAAGAAAAAACATTTAGAACGAGGTTAACTTGCTAAGATTTTTTTTAAAAAAAAAATGTGTAATAGATCAATAAATATACTGTATTTAATGCACATGGACATGGTGATTCTGTATTTTTGTGGTTTTTTAAATCATGTATTACAGTGTACATGTTCTTTATTTTAATTTAGGCGTTCTTTGAAAAGTGACCACCTAGTGACCTGTGTACAGTGACCAACATTGCATTTTTTATTTGGTGGTTACTCTTAACAGGTTTTATTGTACAACATTTCTCTTTTCTGCTTTGGGCATGTTAAATGAATACAATAAATCCTCTTACTTGAATATTTCTCTTGAGTAGAAAACGTTGAACAACATAACCTACATATCGATGTCCCCTCACTACGACCTTGGCCTAACCCTTGGAGGTTTTATGGAAATAAATGACTTGATGATCGTTGAGGTTAGTTGTCGCCATTTTGAAATCTACGATGAATGAAGCTGCAGTATTTTTAAATCGTACTAGTGTATGAATGTGTCAAGCACAAACAAATCAAATAATTTACTGGCCATTTAGAAAGTTTCGCTGCAGAATCATGATATTTAGGACTAAATTTTCCAACGTTGTTATAAATGCAGCTTTATTTGTCATGCTACATGAGACATTGTGCTTATTATAAATGTGCATACAAGATTTCAACCAAAAATTTAACTTGTTTGCCAGTATTCGTAATCAAACTGATATTTAAAAACTCGGAGTGGCATAAATTAAGACATTTTATTAAAATTGCAAAGTTTTTTTTTTTTCATTATAGCTCTTCTTATACAACTGGAACCTTATAAGCTGTACGACAAGCTTCTTTGATTAACAAATGAATCAGTTTTGTTGCAATTTAAATTTAACGCTTTATGGGACATATTATGTTGTTGTTATTTATTGTGACATCTCGGAATTACAATGTATGTGCACAGTATAATGGAGAATCATTTTGACTTCAATTTTTGGTCATTTTGCTATGTGGTCAAGGTCACCTTAGATGCGGCATTCGTTGATATCTTTATTCTTTTGGCGGTTGTTTTAATGAACTAGTAAGGTTTATTGTGCGTTCTTTTATGACTTTGAACGTCACTTTCTATATGTTCGAACACTAGGTTTTGCTGAGTAATTTTCTATTCCATTGTCTTTAGAAAATAGAATTTCCTGTGCTTTGAATGTGCAGGATCTCTGCGCATATCACGCGATGGTTGTACCGACAATGCTAAATTAAATTCTATGTCAGAATCGATCTCCTTTCCTGACAATTAAAACCCAGAATACAATTTTTGTTTTAAGCATATGCAATTAAGCATCATGAACGTGGCCATGAAAATTTTTAATCCGTATTACTACTTTTTCTACTTTTGTGGAATTGATGTTTTTCCTGACGAGGTTCAATTTAGCCGTGGTTTTGTTAAATTTGCACATGGGAAGGGCAAGTTCTGTTTTGCTTTGGGTTGGGTTGTCCTTATTTACGCATTGATTCTACAAGTGATAATCAGAATTCCAGATGGATTTAGGCTGGACAATTTCTTCATGATTTTCACCATGTCCACTTTTGTGTTTAGCATTTCCATTGTCAAATACCGAAAATGCACTCTAAAAAAGTTGCTAGCGGAATTAAACGGAATCGCATTGGAATGCAAATGCGACGTTTCTGACAATTTGACGAAATGCTCTCAACTTCTCCTGGCCATACCCATGATTTCGTTGATTTGCATGATGATCGTATTTATCTTTCTCGTTTCAAAATGCCTCGATTATACGATTGAAGCTGGCTGGATATCTACGGTCATTTTTATTTTAATCATATCTGGTTTATTTCTTGTTACGATGTATTTTTTAAGTTTACACGTATTTTTTGTTTACATGTCCATCGCATTTGTTTATGTCGTAGTGATTTACTTGAACGAGATACTGTATCAAGTTAATCGTAATGCAAATCGTCAAAAAATCCTCGAATTTCACTTGAAGGCAAACTCGATCTTAAACACGCTAGATTTGATATTTTCTCCGATTTTTTTGCTGCTCACAGTTGTAAACGTAGTAACAACCACGGTTTTTATGTTGGCATCCACCTATGAAACAAAATATATCATCCACATTGTGTTTGGAGGATATTTGGCAACAACCTGCTTGTTCTTCGTGCTCATTGTCGCTTCCTACAAACTACATCAGAAGGTATGAAGCTGTCGTGCGTTGGCACTATACAGTATAATTTTTCATAAAATGTAGCCTACATTGTATTCTGACAATTTTGCAATTCGAAATCTTTGTAATGAAAGGAATCAATTTCAAAAGTGAACAATATGTCCAAATCATTTTGGTTATTCCTGATGAAATGCTTCAAATATAATGAAATTTATGCAAGGCATGTCAAATGAAGCTCAACATAAGCTAACTAATTTCCAAAAAAAAAATACATGTACTGTATTAATCGGTTAACAATTACCTAAAAAATTTCCTATACAAAATTCGATTTCAGTTGGTTGCTCAGAATTATGCGTTACATTAATGAAAAGCATAATTTTATGTATATACATTTAATTGTTAAATAATATATTTTTAGTTGCGTAGTCTTGTAGCATATCTTCTGCGAGTAAATATGACAAATATTGTTCGCCCATATTTCTGGAAAGGAAAATCATGGTACGAATTTGTTTTTACATAGTCCAATTTAAAATTCTTTAAACATAAAATCATGTTATTAATTTCTACAGCACCAAGTAAATACCTTGATTTACATATCGACATCTAAGCATTACGATCATGGAATAACCATCGGTGGCTTCCTGATTATTAATGACCTCATAATTGTTGACGTAAGTACCAAAAATAAACTTGATTTATTCTTTCAATAATATCGCACGCAGTTAAAAAAGATATTAATTAATAATATCTAATGCTGGTCAACATTTGTTTCTATACTCTATACATGTAGATTATCCTATTTTCCTGGAATATGGTCAGTGTGGCCTGGCAATATTATTATAGTATGAAGACTACCAATTACATTATTTAATGTGAACAAAGAAAACCTCATGTAGTGTTGCTTTAAACTAATTTATCGTTTACAAAAAACTGATGTTTGCTTAGATTTATCGCAGCAAAGTTATACTCCCTTAATATGTAATAACAATTAGTTTTATTGAAACTTTGAAATATATTTGTAATGTACTATAGCATACTGTACGCCTAGAACAGGATGTAGTTGCATTTATTGATATTGTGAATACAATTGATATTGTGAATACAATTAAACTTTGACATCTTTAACACTGCAAATGCATAACTTTCAAGGCTTGTAGGTGCTGGTCAGGGTGTATAGCAAGATGGGAAACGGTTACTTATTGTTAGCTAAAATCGTATTGCTGTACAGTATATCTACTGTATATTTGAATGCAATATTGTATGTATACTAATTCACGTCGAATAAATCCAATTGGAAATTCAAAAATACACTTGATTAGTATCATAAATAAACTGTGATGATTAAGGAATGTGGTATGCTATATTTCTGAGGAAGGTTGAACTTTCTTTAAACGAATCGTGTTATACTGTATATACAAGATGTACAATACATGTATATGTTAAACCATTAAAAATAAAGAAGGTCGAAAGGTCGTGCACTCAGTGATTTTTAATCACTTACAGCAAGGTATATTCAGTTTTGAAATTAATGATTTAATAAACATTGATGGCAGTTTATATAGGCCTACTATTGTTATAAAATTCAGAACAACAATTTTTAAGGTAAACATACGATATACACGTATAAAACTGTATTATCTCGAGGATTGTTTATACATGTGGAATAGTGATGCAAGTACATGTTTGTGTTGCCCATTGCACTCCCCAGTCAAGTAAATTATTCTGAATTATTTCTCAGCAGTATTTCCTTTTTTTAATTAACTTCCAAATATTTTTATTCATTACTATGTTTTTCTGCGTAAATTTACATTTTGATTATATCGTGCGCTGTAAAAGAGCTTAGTACGTGCCTGAATCTAATGGGTTATGGATGACTAACAGGACAGTAAACAAAAAATTCCTTACATTGTGAAGTTCCGATTAAGTGATCCGATTGAAATCTAACAGTGAATGGTGTCTATCGTTTCCATGCCAACGCAAGTAATATCTAAATTTTTCTTTGTGGCCGCATCAGGAATTTCCATATCAGTTGCACACCAGTATTCAACTGCAAAATACAGAAACATTCCTTATAAATGGTTGTAAATCCTGAATCTAAAAAGCTGTCAATGATAAAATATTCCTGTTATAATTAATTATTATTAATTATTATTGTTATTTATTATTTATTTATTTATTATTATTTTCACAAGTAATTATACTTTTATAATTGTTCTTTATATACGGAACCGACAATAAATTAAAATGACTTTTTAACCAGACGAAAGATGTGCAAAATAGATATGTTAGCTGTTAGTTAAAAAATTGTTAAAAATTGAGGTATGGGCAGAACAAATTGTAAAGTTATAATTAAAGTAAATTTGTTTTCAAGAAGAATGTTTAATGTTCGTGCACAATCTATATATATAAAAGACAAATCGCGTCCATCTTGTTTGTGGCTGGGTTTGCTTGTGCCGGGAGGCCATTCGAAAAGGACGTTTTTCGCCTAGCGGGTAGGGTACGTGGACGTGCATTTCGAAGACGCCCATTTCGAATGGCCCCTGATGACTCAGCACCGCTGGGTTTTTCCGCTATTTCATTATAAATCAGTGGCGAATTCGTTTAACATCGTTTCTTGAACAATAAAACTACAAATGGGTCACTCAAAATGGACGTCCTCAAAATTTTCCAAAAATTAATTGGATTCAATCAGGACCTCCCCCTCCCTTCATTCGGACGTCCAAAACTTAAAAAAATTGTATTCGGAAAATTTTGAAAGATTTGCAAATTTGTACCTGGAAAACGTAAATTTTGTACTCTGAAAAGGTTGTGATTTCTCTTGGAACTCAACTCGGAAGAATTTACGACTTCAATTTACCATTTTATTTGCTTTAGAAAACGAGGAAAATGTTGCAAATTTGTCATCGAGAAAATGTGGAAACATTTTTAAAGATGATCTCGGAAAAGGTTGAAAATTTTACTAGTTTATACTCGAGAAAAATGAAAATTTTGCAAATTTGTACTGGGAAAATTTGAAAGTTTGCAAATGGACCCTGAGCTTTTAAGTTCTCTGACTCTTCCAGGTTATCCAGGACTGGAGGTACCCTGTTTACTGACCCTTCTATGCGATATTGCTCTCAATTTCCCTTTTACTTTGGGAACTGATTTTATTTGGAATTTGTTTTTGTATGAAGTGGAAGTCCGAGTTGGTCAGACTCCCTAGCTCCCTCCCCCTCTCCACCTTGTTTCCGTGACTCAACCTATCCCCCCTTACCACCTACATGAGGACGTCCTTTTTGAATGGCCCCTAAATTGAATAAAATGAGGGATATGAATGCTTACCAACGGTGCCCTGTTCATTCTTCTCTTCATATACCGTAATGCCGTTTATGTTTTTTAATGTTGCTGTTCTCCCGGTCAGTGCTACAACAGCGAAACAGTTGCAAAACATCCTGAGTTAATATTATCTTCATTGAAGAGTAGCTGGGAATGTTTCTTTTTTATGTCATTAATATTCAGGGTTCAATAATTTTGAATTTTTCAATTATTCTTACAGTATATCGTACAGTAGAATTTTCAGTTTGAATTAAAGTAAATTCCAAAAAGAATTTATCGACAATTCGACAGCACACCTCTAGGTCCTATCTCTTTATAATATTTTTGTAAGTCATAGATAATAAATAATAATGCAACTAGGAGTTTTGAAAAAGCTTGCGATTGACAAACTTTTACTTACATCCATCTTCATAGACCACGCTGTAATCATCGGGACCCTTACCATTGACAAGTTTCAGGTAAAAGACACTGATGAATGGATGTATCCTAAACAATGAATGGCATTAATCAACATGTTTAAATACTGGAGAAAAAAAGATGTATTTTATCATTTCGAATACTATTCAACAATACCCATTTAATTTCAAATTTAAACATGGTGATATGAAATTGTAATAATTAAGCTTTGCCGAATATAAAGTACAGTAAAACCTGTTAAGAGTTACCACCAAAAAATGCTATGTTGGTCACTGTACACAGGTGGTCACTGTACAAAGAATGCCTGAATTAAATTAAAATAATGAACATATACACTGCACTTATACAAGTAGACTGTTTTGCACGTAGTAAAAAACCACAAAACCAAAAAAGTACAGAATCAGAATGTCCAAGGGTTTAAGCAAGATGTAACGTGACTCATCTGTTATCTGGTCACTTTTAAAGGTAGGCTACATTGGCAATGTAAAAATTGCAAGAAAAACAACACATACTGGTCAGAATGAAGGAAATGTACACTAGAAAAAACAATGCTCTAAAAAATGGCCAACATAAACAGGTGGTCACTTTTCCAGTTTATACTGTATGTCGGCAATTGCAAAACCAGTCTCTTTTGTCTAAATGTATTTTTGAATTTAAAACATTTTAAATTGACTTATTGACTGAAACCATATTTTATAGGATACTGATAAAATACACTTATGCTATGCTGTATACTGTATTGTATATCTTTTATAAGCATTTCATGTCAAGCGAGTTTTTATAAATTTTAAATAGTCATAATTAATTGTATTCTTTAAAAACTAAAAAGTATAGTTATCATCTTGCTGCTTATAGCAGAGCTCTCCTCCTTGAAAAGAGTAAAAACCATTAAAAGGTCAAGGAATAAATTCAACTTTATACTGCCTTAGAAGAAAATTAGAGCTTTTAAAAATATAATCTTACATATATACATATATATATATATATTCTATTTTAGATAATACTGTAGTAAAGTTTAACTTAACAATATGATGTAAACGTTTAAATGTTTATACAGCGTGAGTAAAAAGTCTCTTCCCTCGGATATAGGGAACATATAGTAGCCATAGGGTGCGGAATGCATTGGTGTCCGAACCATTTAGCCCCCAAAACCCATTTCAAGGGCCGTTAGGTGCTATGTCTTAAACGATGATAGCTACGAAGAAAACGTCAACTAGAAAGTTGTAGGTCGTCGAAAAATTAGTTTAATGGCTCCATTTGCAACATTAAATTATCGATCGCTATACACAACAAATGACTTCAGGGCTTCTTGTATGTTTGCACCCATGCATAACACCGCTACATTGCAGAAAAAGCTCGATTCCTAATAACACACCAGGTCCAAGAGATTTCCTGCAATGTATCGGTGTTATGCATGGGTGAAAGCATATTATAAAGCCCAGGAGACGTTTATTTGTGGCGATCGATAATTAAAAGTGGGAAATGGAGCCATTAAGCTAATTTTTCGATGCCCTACAACTTTCTAATTACCTTTTTCTTCATAGCTATTATCATTTAAGACGTAGGGTCTAAAAACCTTTGAAATGGGCCAACTGATTTGGGTACCACTGCATTCCACACCCTATATGGTTACTTTATGTTCTCCATATCCGATTTTTAATATCTGCACCCATTCTGTTGATTTTGGGGAACGGGAGAAGAAGATACTTAATTTTACTCGTGCTGTATAATTTGCAATGGTTTTTCTTGAATTCCTACCCTCTTTTCAATTGAGTGCTGTAACAATCCAAAGTATGCAGGCCTACTTCGTGAATCGACGATTCACACATCACACTTTTCTCACATGGAACCTTTTGAGGAAACGTATACGATTTCTTCAGATAAACTGTAATCTGCAAAAGAAATACACTATTTCTTACAATTTGCTTATAAGTTTACTATTTCTGTTAGTATATTCCCGTATGGGTTCTCAGATTACATTTGATAATATATTTTAAATGAGTTATTTATGAAATCTTTTTTCAAGTTTTTACAAACTGTTTTTTTTTTGTTTTTATTAGACGAGCCTAATTACCTTTGTCGTATAACCTTGCTGGAAATGGTTTTCCAAGTACGAACAATTTAAAACTTCATACGTGATTTTCTGTGGTATCAAAATTCCGTCCAAAATGGAATATTTAGAAAATATGTTCACTGGAGTATACACAATATGAAAACACAATTGTATAGTATTATGTCTGTTTTCGAGAGTATTATTCTAAATATTCCTCTTAAAATGTATACAGTATTATGATAAAAAAATCTAAATTGCCCATGAACGCCTCTATTTAACCCGACAGTTAAAAAATTTCAAAAATGATTATGCTTTGGGAAAAGTAGTTTGACATTTTTGTAATTAATTCACTGATTTTTAGTGTGTAGGATTTAGGGACGACTATTTAATATGAAACACTTTAAAATGTCTTACCGACGTGTGGCACCTGGCGAATGTTAGAAAGACTCCAAAAGCAATCAGAATTTTGCAAACCATTTTTCGAAAATGAGAAATAACTATATGTTTAAACTGTGTTTGTGTGCAGTTGTGTTGTGGTTATTTTTGCTGCTAAGCTTAGGCCTACAGTATATACAAATGCACAGATGTACATGTATATCCGAATATTAATTTCAACAGCTGTAATCGTCGGTCACCTCAGTCACGATAAATCCGTCAAAATGATGCAGTTTTCATGCTGGATCTAAAGAAAATACGTTATGGCCTCCATATACATTACATGTAGACCTGCATGGGTACTCTGACAAAAGCTTGACAAATCGTACAATGTGTGGTCGTAAAGACATGCAATTAATGAATTCCTATTGTACATGTATGCATACGTGACTCCAAGAATGCCAAGGTACGATTCGTAATGCTTTTTTTTCCTAAAAATCTATGAAGCATTAGATTTAGGGAGTGTACTATTTTGAAACAATGCATTCGAAACAGTTAAATTGTAATTTATTAAAACAAAATTCAGGAAAAAACTGTCCCTTTTAAAACTTTCTCCTAGGCGATTTCTAGAACAAAAGATGTTAATTATCATAAATAAATTACATGTAATAAAAATCATAATAATAATAATAATAATAATAATAATAAATTTTATTCAAAACGAAAAGGCATATGGGAATGCTTGATAATGCCGGGTATATAAGGTATAGACTTTATATACAGTACATGTAAATGCATGTATATACACATGCATATTGTAAGCATGTATGCATTTTTTTGAAAATATTGCTTTTCTTACTTTTCCGAAGAATACATTGAAATAGCGCAATTCTGAAAAATATATCGGTATCATTGCAGGAAAGCTCGCGTTTACTTCTTCGGGTTGTGACATGACACAAAAACCCAAAATAGCAAGGTGGCTTAGAGGTTAGCATCCTCGTCTTGCATTCGGTAGACTCAGGTTCGATTCCCGGGTCGGCTATCTTC
>JAQGBX010001824.1:0-22897 GCA_034698745.1 Megaphyllum sjaelandicum | reverse complement strand
AGCCGACCCAGGAATCGAACCTGAGTCTACCGAATGCAAGACGAGGATGCCAACCTCTAAGCCACCTTGCTCGGTAAATTTTCTGCAAGGACTATAAAAGGTAATTTCACTTAACTCGAATCATCCACATAAATAGACATCATGCTATCATTTATTGATTGATCGTCCGCATATAGCCATTCACGATATCTGAAATATATCATTGAAATGGGAAAAGTAATCCGAATTAGTCAAAACAATAACTATATATTTTTTATAATACGATAACTATGTTTCAATTTACTTTTGCGTTCTGTGATATTATAGTTTAGGTTGATATCGGTTTAAGTATTTTTAGTTATTAAGATATCATAACTAGATTTTCTTTCTCCATTGCTCACATTCATTTTAGCTCGCTGTAATATCTATTTTTATATAAAATAAATTTTACATTAAACATAAATTAAATGAGAAGTTTGTCAATTCAAATTCAAAAAAAATTAAAGTAAAATTTATTTTAATATAACTTTTATACCGCCATTTAGCATTAAAACCATTTCTGTTCGTTTTCAAATTGCTATAAATTTCTACATACATGTACTAACAATAAGTTTCTAAATTGCGTTGCAATATATCATTCACAAAGTGGGTTAAAGTATTAATATATTATAAATAGGTACCTAATTGTGATAGAATCTGTAAAATTAGGACCAATCCTAATAGCAGAGGCTAGAGTACCCTCTTCGGTGCTTCGTTTAGCATCGCCGAAATTACTATATGGAATCTGAAATTATTATTAATTAAGACATTCATGACATGAGTCGATGAAAATTAATCGATATAAATCAATAAATGAGATTTCTTGCCTGAGTTAACGTCCTATTGTCAAGAAAATTTAGAAAAAGTTTTCCAAGCTCAGCCGTGTCGTGATTTACTACTCCTATCGTTAAGTTGAGCAACGGTTTTCCAATTGCAATGGAATAGAGGAACATTACCACAGCTGGTATAAATAACTGTATCACTATCATTCTGCAAGGCAAATAATCAAATTATTCAGTGTCATTAATAAAATTCATTCCGACAATTTCACTAACACACTATAACATTGTGGAGTTAAAGTCAGCCAATTTATAAGTTAAAAACCGGTTCGCCGGCTTTGCCCGGGCGGTATCTTGAAGATTTAATCAGATATTTTCAGGGCATTATATCGGACATTATATTTATGATTTAATCGAACATACAGGACATTTAGTTGGACATTTTTCTTAAGGTTTAATCGGACATTTTCAGGTCATTTAATCGGACATTTTCAGATCGGAACGTTAACGGACTTCTTAAAGTCAGTTAATCGGATATTTTTTTGATGATTTAATCAGACATTTTTAAGTCATTTAATCGGACATTATATTTAAGATTTAATCGGACATTTTCAGGTCATTTAACCAGAATTTTTTTTTGAAGATTTAATCGACCATTTTTTAAAAAATTATCATGCATCAGAAATTCTCAGCCGACCTGCCACATACATACATACAAACCCACACACATACATGCCCACATACGTCTCTTCTTTATATGTACAAAGATATGCAAAATATTATGTCATTTTTACTGTCAAATTATTTATTGTCATTTAATTATTTGGGAAGAAAAGTAAATTTTTAAAAATGCAGTTTGTTCCTAAACAATTTGAAATAATTACGCTTATAAAATGGCTGACATATTCTATCGCGATTCCTGCGTTACTTATCAAGATTTTACGAAGAGACCAACCTTGAAGCTCTACTTACACTGGGTTTCTACAAAATAGTAAAATATTTTTCACCAGAAGCGACTTAACACGTTGTCCATGTCCGGAATTTATCAATTTCCGGCGCACTGGTAATTCTCCGGGCATTTCTCTTTTGAAAAATCGTAACGAATTTTGCTTTAAGATTGCTTCGCTCTCCGTTTTGGAAAAGTTCACATCGAGAATTTTGCTGCTCAGAGATAATTTTAAAAAAACTTGTTCCAAAGTTTGGCATTTGTGCTGTTTAATGAGCGCTTCCGGTGACGCGTCGGCTAACAACTGTCCATTCAACATCAGACCAACCTAAAGAAGAAATTAAAGATAAAATTCACCAAATCAGTGTTGTAATCGATGCCACCATTAATTTTCATATAGAGGATCATTTCCGTTATTCTGATGGAAAATTGTTGTTATTTTGACCGACAATGCTTAAGATCTTTGATAAACGCACATTGACCAAATCATGAAATTTAAGCAAAAGATGACCAACTTATGTTTATGATTGTCCAGCTGAACAAACAGTATACAGCAAAAACTGGAAAAGTGACCACCTGCTTATGTCGACCACTTTTTAGTGTATTGTTTTTTATAGTGTACATTTCCTTCATAAAAAATCTCTGTATAGTGGCCACCTATCTATACAGTGACCATTTTATGTTATATTTTTTATCAATTTTTACATTGCCAATGTACCTTAAAAGTGACCAGATAACAAATGAGTCACGTTACATCTTTCTCCCTTGGACATGATGACTGTACTTTTTTGGTTTTGTGGTTACCGGTATTTACTATGTGTATTACACTCTACATGTATACGTGCAGTGTACATGTTCATTATTTTAATTTAATTCAGGCATTTTTTGTATAGTGATCACTTGTGTACAGTGACCAACATAGCAATTTTTTTGGTGGTCACTCTTAAAAGGTTTTACTGTATAAGCCTACTCAGTTTCTGACTTTGTCATGGAAAATCATCATTCGAGGATTTGAAATTCAATGCCGATTACCTCAGCCTTTAATTTTTCTTTCAAATTAAATTACGATGATTAAGGTGTACTCACTTTATGCGCCATTCTTGCTTCTTCAATATAATGCGTCGTTATAATTATCGACGTGTTTTGAGATTCTGCTAACGACGCTAAATGATCCCAAATGCTGGAAATGAGAAATGTACAAATAATTAGTAATCTAATACTAAGCCATACAGTATATCTTAAAAGCGTTTTCTTTTTACAAATAAAATTTAATAATATTATACAGTAGTCGATCAACTTACCTTTGCCTTAAAACAGGCTCTACGCCCACTAAAGCGAAATAGATAAAAAGCAAGTATTTAATACATCATCGCCTTTCTAATGGAATATATACTAGAATTACATAAAATTTAAAAGCAATTCCGAGATAATGGTTTTCCGACCACTTCTAAGTTTATAATGGATTTTACACGAAACAAGTAATTATTAAACATTGATCATTGTGTAGAAATATCTAAAAACATCCCTTTGTTGCATAAATGCCTTTTGAAAAATAAGGGTGAGAACACAGTGAATGCTTACTTTCGACGTGCTTTTTTCAGCTTCCTTCCTGCTTGTTTTCAGCTTATTGTTTCCAGCTTTGGGGCGCACAATGAACACTGTTTTCAGCGTGATGGTCAGTGTGCTTAGTGGCGCCACTGCATGCGTTATGCTAGGTAAAATATTCCGCATAAAACTTTGCACTTGCGGATTAGCATCTCATGATGAGTGCAGGACACGTTTTTAGGGTACATAGGCGGTATACAGTCGATGGCTACACTTTTGACCAATAGTGATCTGTGTGCCACTCTGTGTCTTACAAATCTGCTTTCCGAAGCTTATAAGCGCTTCTAGTAAGCTCAGCCGGGCTCGGATAAGCTTTCTTTGTGTGCGCCCTCATTTAAAACGCATGCCGCATTCTTGTCCCGCTTGGTGGCGTTAGTGTACGCCGCTTGGTAAGCGCCTGCAATAAGCATTCACTGTGTTCTTACTCTAAAACGTATACTTATTTCACCTTATGGAATTTATCTTAATTTCCCCTGCATCAGTGATAATAAATTTGATTAATTCAGCTGGATGTGATTTTGATTTTGATGTACATGTACTTGTAAATACCAGCAATAATCTACCAATGAATGCTACAGTATTATCTTTAATCTTGATTGCTACCTTGAAGATATACAGCTATTCACATTGTATATCTTTTATCAACCCAGGGGAAAACACAACATTAACGTTCTTCTACGTGACATATAAAGTTGGTTTTTCGTGAGGTATGGATGACCCCTAACCTGTTGGTTCATCTAAAATTAATAATTTCGGGTTGTGCAAAAGCGCTATTGCGAACGAAGTTCTTCTTTTTTGACCTCCACTGAAATAATTGAAAGATAACACCGTATCAATAATTGCGAATAAACATTACAAAAATCTCAAAACGTGCGAAAAAACTTATTTAGAGACACCTACCTAATTTGGCAGATTAAACGTTTTCCTTCGAACGGTATTTTAAGCAAATTGATGAGAAATTTCGATCGAGTTTTAATTGTCTCATTCTTCATTCCGTGAATATTTCCATATAAACGCAGTATTTCCACAACTGTCAAATTATCGATTAACGCGATTTCCTGCGAGAAGAAAACGGTCAAATAAAAACAAATTTAATTTAAAAAAGGAAAAAAAAATATATATGTACAATCGCATTGCATAGAAATAGCGTCAGTTTGCTTATATTTCAGTTTTAACAGCACGTAATGTTCAAAGTACATGTTAATTTTTTAACGACTCACAGTCGAAGAATAAATAAAATGCATTTGTTCAACAAATTTAATGAACTGATATGCTTTGATAATAATGTATGCCATAATACAAGCAGACTGATAATTTGGATATACAGTGTAATTTGAACACTTGCTCAAGATCGTAACTTAAACTTCAATTTTTTTATCAATTTAGAGCATATGCTTCAAATGGAAGCAAAAATCTAGAGATCTTTAATTTTAATTATAAATTAGCAATTCTTGAGCATTTAGCTGCAATTATTCAATTCAATAATTCAATAAACATTCAAAATCATGCATAGTTTGGTAGATACGACATATCTCTGGTTGCACCAACCATTTATTTTGCCCTTTAACTTTAATATGGTAAATAAGACCAATTAAGGGACTTCAATTTAATTTCCCATTAAATAGGTTGACGCAACACAGCATTAAAAAAAAGTAATAAAAATGCTTGTTAAAATAGGTTAACTTCCTTTCATGTCAAAATATTAATTTATCTGCCGAATGTGTGATTACCACGAAAATGGCGCAAGCGGAAAATCATGCAGTAATAAAACAATAATTAAATACTTGAGGCATGTATCCGATCAAAGATTTGGATCCGTCAAATCCTGGAGAATTTCCGAATACTGACATAAATCCGGCGTCAATTTCAAGCCTTCCCATGATGCAACGCAACAAGGTTGTTTTTCCGCAACCTGATGGACCCAATAATCCATATCTGCGTACAAAACAAACTTATCTAACATATCGACCAAATTCGTACCGTAATTACGTCACGTGTATACATGACAGCAAGCTGGACTAAGTGACGTTTATATGACATTTGCAAGTTGATCCGACTTTTTTCGTCTGATCAGTTTTAATCGTTATTTTGGGGGGGAAGTAAATAGAAAAAAAACAACGTTAAACGCGAACCGGTACGGATTTGGTTGATATGAATAGGTCATTCAACAGAAACCTGGCTCATACAATTACCATAAACGTGCGTCATTTTAAAAAGAAATATTTTATTTTATTTGTGGAGCAGAAATTATTTAGTCTGAAGTTCGCGAACACTATTAACTATCAGATTTAGTGAAAAAAAAATCCGAAATTAGGCCTACGTCGCCCATTTCCGACTTAATCTGCCAGTGACCTGAATTTAATTGACATGGAAAAAATAAATGAAGTCATGCTTTTCGAAGATGAGCTCCGATAAGTGAAAATCAGGGCCCGGCGGTCCGGCAATTGGCATTCTTTTTTTTCTAAAATGTTATTGCTCTGAGCATAAACTGAGCTAAAATAAGCGGATCTATGCGAAATTCGCATAAATCAAAAACCCGATGAGTGCAAAAGATTTCCATTTTTAATTTATGCGAATTTTGCATAGATGCGCTAATTTTAGCCCAGATTAGGCTGAGAGCAGTCAAATTTTAGAAAAAAAAATACAAGAAAATCATCAATTTTTAATAATATGATTAATCCGACGCACGTATTGAATTTGTTTCTGAACATCAGAATCGTATCAAGATGTTACTGTTATAGAATTTATTAGTTCAATTTATGCTTAGAGCAGTTTCATTTTTACATCAACAAAAATTAAAAAATAAAAAAAAACAGCAATTTTTAAAACGTACGAATAATCCGAATAATCCAAAAAGTTTAATTTTCTTGTCAACATCAGGATCGTATGAAGAATTTACTTTCTGCAATAGAATTTATTAGTTCAATTTATTTTTTCCTCTCACTTACATTGTTCCATGTGGTAATAAAAGAGTTAATCCGTTAATCACGTGATAATTTGAATTTCGGCTTCGATAAATCTTAAATGCATCCTTTATATCCACGCAGAAATGTTTTTCGTCCATGTCGACTAAATCCATCTCAATTCTGGAAGTACAATTATATTCAGTAGACGCAATCGCAACATAAATGCGATATGATCCTACCATTACAACATCCTTTTGCAAATATGAAGGTCAAAAATTACACAATGAGCGTTTCAGAGCAATGTTTACTTGTAGCAGTTTGACTTTTTTTAAATATCTGTCATGGGTTAATAACATTGGACACTTTTTATAGAAGTTTATGATTTCATAAAAAAATTACAGAAAAATTGAATTGATTAAGAATCATTTAAGTCGTACACAATTAAATTACAGAAATAGAAATGATTTACGCATTTTAAAACCTGAACATATTCAAAGGTTAGTTGGAAAACACCACACAAAATATCCAAGAAAACCACAAAATGAAACGCCTATAAAATTTCGTCATTTATCCTCATACTGAATTAAATCAAAACAATGCAAAACTTTTCATTTCCCTTGTACACTGAGACGTCTTCCATTCAAATAATTGCATTTTAAACTATATTTCATTCAGTAAAAAGTATGTTTCGGTCGAGATCACTTTCTTATTTTCATTTAAAGTTAAAAGTTGTTTTCTCAACTTTCAATTTAAAGACAATCTAAACACGGCTAGTTTAACGATAAAAAAAAGTCATATTTCCTCTGGATATCCTTATTTAAATTAACCGAACCAATGATGGGGAAGAGAAGTTCAAATTTATTGACTGTAGGATAAGAAATAGAATATAGAATAGAAATATATTTTGACATGTGATCAAAATATCTACAAGAAAATCCCAATTTACGAACAAAATGCGTTCCAGAAACCTTGCTCGTAGATTGCCATGAATTTGTTTACGTCTAATACAATGTAATTTTGTGTTAGTATTCATGCATTCCTGACCCCGCTTCTGATTCAGTTATTCCAAAGGGTGTTCAGATATACAATATAGTAAACATGTCGTTGGTTCTATAAGCTGATGTTTTCTCAACTTTCAATTTAAAGACTTTATCTAAACACGGCTAGTTTAAAGATAAACAAGTCATATTTCCTCGGGGTAACCTTATTTAAATTAACCGAACCAATGATGGAGAAGAGAAGTTCACATTTTTGAAAACAATTTTGAAAACAATTCTTTATCGTTAGTTTAATGAAACATTTTGTTTTTCATCTCATTACACATCCTTATTTTATCCATACAGAGAAGGCATTTTTTTTTTGCATTTTGACACATGTCACCAAAGTTTGTTGTCCGCAATACACTTATGATAAAATAAAGTATTAATGCATATAAGATATTTAGTTGCTTATTGAATCTTGAAATTAAACAAAATGCATCCAATGACCCTAACATTTTGAAACTTTCACACACCCTAACTAAAGTAGACTAAACACGTTCATGATTGCCAATTAAAGCCAAAAGATTCGTATATAGAATTATTTTTCTAATGACGTCAAATGGTTGCAAATGTAGAAATGAGAATGTTCGCATGCATATATGAGCTTTATTCGCATGTTGAATGTGCGTACAACTTGTAAATCATGCATTGTCTGTATTTTTAAATAAAATAATCCACGCATGTACTACGTATCAAAAAATAAATTGCTCAAATGACATATGCTTAAATGCATTAATTATTTTTATTTAAAAATACAAAGACTGATTTACGTCACAACCTTAAGCAGGCTACAGCAATGCAAGTTTCTCCCCCCCCCCTTCTCCTTGTAAAAAGAGGGGGAGGAGTGGGAAGTACGGGAGAATAATTACTTGCATATTTTATTCACAACAAACATATTCAAAGTATATTCTGTATAGATAAAATATATAGATTTTCTAAAATGTGCACGTGAAAATAATTTAAAATTCATTATTTTTTTTTTCATTTGAAATATTTAAAATTAAAATTTAATAAATTTGCTTACCTTATAAGGCTTGAATGCAACAGAACTACGAAACTAGTAACGTGTCCAGGAAATGTTGAGTGATTCTGGCGTAAAGTCTTGCGGAAATTGCGTTTATAAGCTCTGCGCACGACTGTCAGAAATGTTGTTTGAAGTATGAAGCACAGCATACGATGATTATACCAGTATTCTCACTCGACGCTTTTCGTGAGCCGATTTTTAACAGCGCTCGCAGCGACGAACGGCGGCCGGGAAACGAAACACGCGTGATATATCACGTGCAGTGTTACATACTTTTTTCCCCTCACTGTATAATATAAAATACTACAAGTTACCATGCAGTTCATTAGAGAACATATCCTACATTGATGGAATATTAAACGAATGTCTTCATCTATTGCGTTTTATGTATTAGTCGTCGTTGACGGGTCGAAACTGCATGACCAATGTTGTTAGGAAAGTGATTTCTTTAAAATTAATTTTCTAAAACGTTGTCTACATGAAAACGGTATCTGTGAACTTCTTCCATTTCTTTTGTTTTGATTGTTGTTTAAATTGTGATTATTAAAAACAAAATAAAATGAACAGCTTCGTTGAAATTTTTTGGCTTCCAAGCAGCATTCCATTGCGCCATTCCAACGGTCAAGCGCTTGACGTCGCATCGCATCAGGGTACTTCTATTTCTTTTTCCGCCGCCGTAAAACGTCAGCGCTGTTGTCGTTTTTTTTTTGCCTCACCAACATCAAAGTGCCGACACGAAGTGAGAATACTGGTACACTGTATATTCGTATACTGTGGTATCAGTGACAAACAAGTTATCTGGCAGGATTAGTTTTCATCAATATCAACAACTGAACATTGCGTATAAGCTAAAAATATCAAGGCCGCTCAACTATTCGTGCAATTTTATCGGACAAAACCTATTATAAAAGGGGAAATCTACACATAAAACAAATGAAGCTTTAGCAGCAGGGCCCCTGATAGGCCCTATATCCTTAAGCAACTTTTTGTAATTAAAGTTACGTATAGTAGAAATTTGCAAAATTGTCCAGTTTTCCGAGGACAAATAAGCAAAACATATCCACGTTTTTCGAGGACAAATATGCAAAACTTTCCCGTTTTTCGAGGACAAATATTCAAAACTTTCCACGTTTTTCGAGGATAAATATGCAAAACTTTCCACGTTTTCCATTTACAAGAATAGATAACTTTATAATATTTAAATAAATTTAATTTTTTCTTATATTTTTAGGGCGGAATTTTTAGTCTTCTCCCACCTACAGTATGGGCCCGGCACTGGCCCCATACAAGATCTAGATTCTGGGCCCTTAAAATGTAGGTCCGCCTCTGCTCATGCGAATAACTGTAGTTTTGAGATGGTCACTCGTAAAGAGTCTTCCTTGAACACTAATTAAGGTTTGTGTCTGAAATTTAGACAAAACGTAAACGTTTCATATAAATAATTCCTAGCTTATTGACAGCCCATAGATATGAACACACCGGCTTTTCGAATTTGGCGTTTCCAATTACTTTTCCAGTTTCGGAAACCAAGTTTCGTCAAAGTTTCCTCGTTATGTACTTAGGGGCCATTCAAAAAGAACGTCCTCATGTAAGGGGTAGGGGAATAGGTTGAGTCACGTACACAATGTGGCCCGGGGAAAGGGAAGGGGGTATGACAAACTCGGACGTCCACTTGAAAAAAAAATGCCAAATAAAACCGGTTCCCAAATTAAAATGGAAATTGAGCGCAACATCGCATAGGTGGGTTATAAATTGCAAAAGTCAGAAAATTGGTATACCCACAATTCTGGAAAAGTCAGACATCTTCAAAGTGCATGCAGGGTCCATTTGCAAACTTTCAAATTTTCCCAATAGAAATTTGCAAAATTTTTAATTATTTTTTCGAGCATAAACGTTCAAAATTTTCAAACTTTCCTAGCAACTTTTCCACGTTTTCCCAAGTACAAATCTTCGACATTTTCAAATGCTTTCGAGTAAAGATTTGTAAAATTTTCAACAGGTTCCTAGGAGAAATTTTTAAAAATTCCAACAGATTCTGAGGACAAATTGGCTGTTGATTGGCAAAATTCTCATCTTTTTCAGAGTACATAATTTAAGTCTTCCGAGTACAAAGTTGTAAAACTTTCAAAAATTTTTGAATAGAATACAATTTTTAAAGTTTCGGACGTCCGAATGGAGGGAGTTCTAATTGACTAAACAATGCGGTCAACCGGGGGTAATGAGGCGTCCAATGTTGTAACGACATACTGTATTAGGAAATATTGTTTATTCATTATATACAATCTATTGGTATTTATTTATATTAAATAATATATAAAGAATGCATACATAAACGATATAAAATGTGTTTGATATACACATGTACAATACCGCATAGACACGCAAATATAATTTACTTACACGTACATTATATTTTCAAATTTTACTTGCTTATTATTTTTGAGTAACCGAACTTACTGTATAATAAAAAATAAAAAATGTACACATACTGCATGCATACAGTACAGTGTACATGCCTACCCCATTCTACATTAAAATAAAATATAAACCCAACTTCACTAACTTATTGTATATTAGTTCTGTATTTTAATGTATATAAAATACTTCTATTTTACTATGTTATTTGTAAGTTTTAAAGCGGCGATTTAACGTACAAAGTAAATGCCGCGAGGAAATGCAGTTGTTCAACTATGCAAATGTTTCAAATGGCCATAAAAATGCAGATTGCGACGCTCGATTATACATTTCTAAAGAATTTAAGGCAGGACAAGGTTACTTTCTAAAACATTTAAGGATGGCCAAGATGAATTTCCGATAAAAACTTATTATTCACGAATCACCGATTTACACGTTCTGTGACTAACCTTAAAATGTACTGAATTGCAAATTCAATTGGCGTCTTTTATTAAATTTTTATTAGTTAGAATGGGATGGGGAGGGAAGGCAACCCCATTACACGAAGAGATACAGTACATGTGTCGAATCCTAATTGGTGGATTAATTATAAATAGGTACAGGTAAAGGTACTGTAAATGCATTTAGGCATTTATTAGAATAATAACCAAAAAAGTGTACAATTTACAAGATTTGTGGTGCTACATGTACTGTATATTCCAGGTGTTCCGTTTATCATGATTTGTTCAAAATCTTCTAAAATATATAGTAAATCGTAAAAGTTATCAGATTACAAGATTAATAATATCAACTTGCCTTTTAAATTATGCGAGAATGAAGGAGCCCGCCGGCCACCCTATGGGGGATCCGTGTGAGTCCTTTGTAATTTTAAATGGGGACCCCATTTCTTGTTGATTAAGAATCTGCACTTAAAACACAATAAGTTTTGCATAAAAGATGTTTTTAGAATTGTGTTAGATGTTGCTGTAATCGATGTCCGAAATCGTCTAAGACGTTATTCACTTTTTTCAACAGGCATTGCAATGCTACCTGTTGAATGAAGTGAATGACGTATTACACGATGTTTTAAGTGCAGATTCATAATCTGCAAAAAAATGGGGCTCCCCATTTAAAATTAGAAACGGACATCCATGATCCCCCATAGGGGGACCGGGGAGCCCTTCATTCTCGCATAATTTAAAAGGCAAGTTGGTATTATTAATCTTCTATTCTGATAACTTTTAAGATTTACTATTTATTTTAAAAGATATTGGACAAATCATGATAAATGATAAATGGACTACCCGGTATAGGAAGGTGTTTCCATACATGTATACTTTTTTTTTGCCATGGAATTTTCGTTTTTATGATTCTAAATTAATTTATGTTTTAAAAATTCTGGTTGTTGTTACATAATCCATGTACTGTAACTGTAATTATAAATGTACTTGGAAAGATCTCCACCATTTATTTTTCTTGAAACAAGCAGATTTCATACTGTTATTTTACTTTTTTTTACTACTGTAAGTGATGATTTCCATGTACCAAAGTAAACATCCATGGACTCTGATCTATTCAACAAACAGAGGAACTTTCCTGTTTTTGAAAAATATGTGTCTGGCGTCGATATGACGTCATTAGATAACACGGCAAAAAACATGCTGCGGTATAATTGCCACCAATATTAAATCAAAAATAGGGCAAAAACATCATAATATAGACACGAATGACGGTGTAAATTTCTTGGTTAATTGCATTGCATGCACAGTACACAACTCGCATAACGCCATCTGCATAACCTGCAAAATTATCCATCACCAGATTTATTTGATTAGACGTGTATCTTAATTCTTGTGCTGGCCTAAAGATATATCCAGGCTAAAACGAAACTGCTCTACGCTGATCAAGACATGCAGCTGGTCAATCAAGGTTATCTTCGCTTAATTCATTGTTCATTTTTCTTTTGTCTTAAATACATGTAATTCTAACCATACTTAAATATTTTTTAAAACTTTCATTATCATCACGTGCACGACATATTTCGCCGATTATACAGTAGCATTAAAATATTTTAAAATGAGACACGTATACAGTAGAACCTCATTAAGAAGGACTAGCTCGCTTTATACGACTTCCAGAAAGTACAAACTCGCAATCACTTCCATCTTAGGATATGGACAAATAATTTTAATTTCTTCGTTTAAGAAGAATTCTTAATTCAGCTATAGGTTATTAGGAATACTAATAAACTAGGAAATAATGAATTATCAAGTTCCCGAGCATTCGCACTATGTTACGTTAAAATGAACTTTAGACGTTTCAGGATATCGTAAACATCTCAAATAGCTTGTAATTCTACGTGACGACAAATACAGAGTTTAAGAAAAGGCTACGTTATGTGCACAACCTTTGATATTAATAAATAATTATCCATATCCTAACGTGACCTTAAGCCAACAGAATGTCATTTTTTCACCATTAATATAAAATCTGACCGATCGAATAGCGAGTCCCGCAATACAGCTGAACGTATGGTATGGCATGGTAAGTTAGCCTACATTTACTTAGCCACACTCCTACTTCACTCGCCAAAGTGAACTACTTCACTGAACTAGTTCATCGCTCACTAGTTCGAAATGGAATTATAATGAACTAGCGCCAACTGTCGCTCACTTGCAAACTTGAGTGTAGTAGTTGTTTTTATCGTTAACTGAATCATACATTAGCATGTGGCACGTTTCAACTCGTTCTAGCAGTTTCAACATCAAAGGTGCCGACACGGAGCTATACTACTGGTCTTTGGTTAATCACTGTCCGTTACTGCACTGCATTGACAGTAAAACCTGGAAAAGTGACCATCTTTGAATGGTGACCACGTTTTAGTGTAGGCCCATTGTTTTTTCTATTGTACATTTCCTTCATAAAAATTCTCTGTATAGTGACTAGTGACAAGTCACCACCTGTCTATTGTGTACAGTGACCAATGTGTGTTGTCTTTTTTTAAATTTTTACATTGCCATTAATGTACCTTAAAAAGTGACCGGATAACAGATGAGTCTCGTCACATCTTGATGATGATTCTGTACTTTTTTCATTTTGTGGTTTTTTACTATACGTGTATTACATTCTTTGTATAGTGACCACCTGTGTACAGTGATAAAAATAGCATTTTTTGGTGGTCACTCTTTAACAGGTTTCACTGTACTATGGTTATTGCATCTGACAATCTCCGCATGTGCATTATATACAGTAGCTTATCACGCTAACGTTGTTTACAAAAAAGAATATCCTGAAACCTTCTAATATGAAAAAAATTTGTGCTCAAAAAGTAGTGGTACCCTATCATTTCATATTCTATACGTGAAGCAGGATTTGATTCCAACTTTGAGATTCGTCTTAACGAGATTTTACTGTAAGCTGTAGCATTTGCTAAAATGCTATTGAACTAGCACATTCGACTCATCCACGAGCCAATCAGAACGTGATGAAAGCCACCGAACCACCTTGCACCACAACCTCATGTCCACATACCACTCCCATCGCAATGCAAATTATTAAGTATCCTGAATATATTCATTTCTTACCTTTTCTCTTTAAAAGTTGAAGGAATTTTTCATTTTTTAATTCTAAAAAGTACGTAGGAAAGGACGAAAAAAACCGAACTCCAAGCTACGTTCGTCACAAAGCCAAGTAACACAGGAGCATAGGCCAAACTCCAACCTCTGTTCATGATGTCACGTACGGCTTGAACAGGATATTTTAAAATTCCCAATTCGCACGCCAGTCGCAAATAGGAGGGCAAAGTTTCCACTGGGAAAAGAAATCCTGAAAAAAAAACCAACGTGTTATTAGTCATACTCATAACAATGAATGTAGTATTGCCATTGCTGAATATCCCCGAATATGCATGAAAAGTTGGCAAAAAGTTATCTTTTGAAATTCATATTTAAGTTTTAATAGTTAGTGGTTTCAAACCACATATGTAGGGGCATTTAAAACCGTTTTTACATTTGCTGTAACCCATTTCTTTAACGATTTATGATGGTTTAAACTTGTAAATTTTTCGAAGGTCATGGCAGCTTTTAAGAGCACAAAAATTTCACACATTTCGACCCTAAGTTTTTGATAATTAAAGCTGGAATATACAGTAATTCAAGTTTTATGATTTCATTAGTTTGATATCAGTACTTCGTATTTTTAGTATTCTTTTATTTTGTCTAGTCCGGGTAAAAAGTAATACATCAAAATGATCAGAAACTGATTCAGAATGATTCAGAAACTTCGAAAAAGAAACTTGCACATATTTGCCTTTTTTTAAAAAATATTCTACATTTAATCTTAAAGATATGCCTATGCGTTTTAATGAGATAAACATGTAGCATAAATTATTTTTGCTCATTTATTTTAGTATCTAGTGTTCTATTGATATTTTCTTCCCTGAAATATCTTATTTGATGCAATAAGACAACTTTGACTAAAAAAATTAGCGTATCTGATGCATAAAAACCAAAGGAAATTATAACACCTACACTTCTAAATGGACATCAGTAATTTTACAGGCGGATCAACATTTTTTGAGTTCCTGAAGCTAGAGCTGTTTTATGGGCACTCTTAAAAATCGGAAACTTGTTAAAAAAAGTTGCTACAGGGCCGGGCCCTATGCGGTAAGGGCCTCTGAATCCCGGGGCCACTTTTGGTTCCAAAGGAATACTTGATGTTGGCCACAATATGTTTTTAATTATGTTTTATTAGTTAAATTTAAGATTAACAAAATAAAATAATTGATGCCAACTTTTCATGCAAGTTGCCCCTCTGTGCATTGTTCCGGTTTATCATGGCTTACAAAAATACGGAGGCTATATGATATATCTGGCTCTTTCATGATATACATGTACTTGGCAGCCATGTTGGACCCCAAAAATGGGAAGTGAGAACTCTTTTTAATGTTTAAGTAAGCAATTACCGTCCATGATTAGCGATATCATAAATTGTGCCAGTAATAATGCGGTTGCAATGGCGGTCGTGGAGCTATACGAAAGCAGCACACCTGAAATTGGAAATTTATTTACGATTAAGTTTACCATACTGTAACTTAAATACATGTGGGTAAAGGTAACAGACTGAATACAGTACTCGAGTACTAGTCGTAAAAATAGAAATGTCGGAATTACGTTTATTTGGAAAATTTAATTTTTGAAGAGAAAAAAAAAACACGTTTTAATTAATGCATGATGATGCTAACAGTTTGGGTTCTCAGACAAAAGTTTTTCGAATCGTACTTTGACAATCGCGAAATCACGTGGACAAAATTGTCACGAAAATCGGTTTAGAAAATTAGAAAATTATCTCAAAGTTAATTGCCGTCTTTGAACATGTGGCTCCCAAAGTACAATTCGTAAGGCAACTGTTTAAATACCCCTAATAGAAAAACTGTGCAAGAAAGAACCATTTGCAATACATTTTTATTTATTTAATTTGGAACTTAACTGAACTGAAATGGTTAAATTATGGAGCAATTTTGTATTAGCTTCTCGAATTTTTCTGAATTTCGCTAAAATAACGAATGCAATCTCAAGAATCTTACCGAAGCAGCATCCAGTAAATCCTTGAAACAATATCAAAAGCACCACTAAGATGTAAGAACCTTGACACGTAACTCCGCAAATCAGGACAGCAGTTAGGAGCATTAAAATTATTTGTATGGGCATCAAAACACACTGAGACAGGATATCCGACAGAGTGATGTCGAAAAAAGACACCCCTATATTTATATAAAATTAAAAATTCGAAATTATGTTATGACATATTATCTACACGCTGTAATAGTTTTACTAGACTTTTCATGGACAATATACAGTCCAGCTTTCGTAAGGACAACGTATTATATGTTTTAAAAAATCAAGTTAGACTCACCTGCTAAGATGGCTCTTTCATAACTTCCTGATGCTTTTTCATTAAATGACACAATCGCGGTGAGTGCAACAGCCAATATATAAATAGTGCTGTGGAGACATTTTAAAGGTCAAATGAAATCGAATGAAGCTGAATATTGCTAAATGGGTAATGGTCATGACATGGGCGGGACCAGCTCACGTAACATGACACGTGATTCGTGATAACTATCTATAGAAGTTTTACCTGAGTAAAAATGCTGGAATTATGAACTGATTCAAATTGTCTGTAGGAGACCCGTATACCTGCTTGTCAGCTATCTAAACGAAAAATATATTTTCTAGATTAAATTGCAAATATGCACAAATTCATAGCTTGCGAAGTAACAAATGCCATGAAGCATTCCTTTACAGTATACGTAATACCAGAATGGTCACTCCGTGCATTATTTTTATTATTACTACAATCAAAGCGAAAGCTATACTAGCATGTTGCCGTTGAAAACATTATACAAGGAACATGACTTTGTCCAGTCGATTCTTAAATAAATTTACACTATCACTGTTCACAAACACACTTCCAGCTATGCGGTTCCAGGCATCCATCACATTACGGCTGAAGAAATACTTTCTCAGATCAATGCGAGCTCTTGATTTGAGCAAAGCCAATTTGATCGAAGAACGAAGAACTCGTGGCAGTTGATGTCCAGGTGCCCTTTTATAATTTTAAACGCCTCATCCAGCATGCCGCGGGTTCTTCGTGCATCCAATGTTGTCAGCTTAAGGCGCTTAAGCCTCTCCTCATATGAAAGACGACCCAGATGTGTCAACCGTCTGGTGGCCAGCCGCTGCACACTTTCCAGCCTTTGCTTGTCCCTCTGCAGCCAAGGATTCCAGCCAAGCATTCCTCATGTCCATCTTCGCAGTGCCAACTTTCTGACTGGCGACGGCTGAGTGGAAAATACGCATTAAGGCAAACTCCTAAGAAGGGGGGGGGGGGGGGGGGTAGTTCCAAAAATTTACGCCTTATAATATTAGTGGTGAAATTGAGATCGAGCAAATGTTATCTAAGAAATAGCTCTGAAAATAAAAGAAAAATTGTACCTACTTCAGCGACTTCTTCCTTTTTGAATGAAGGAAATGTATTAAGTTATTTTCCCTCAAATTCACTATAATCAGCAAATTACAAGCCAGGACGCATTCGATTTTCTGATCTTAGCACCTGGCAAGCATAACAATGGCGGGTTTGGCGCTATGATCCAAAAATCGAACGCGTCCTGGCTTGTATTAATAAATTTGCTGATTGGTGAATTTAAGGGAAAATAACTTAAAGCACTTCATTCCTCCAAAAGGGAAGAAGTCGTAGAAGTAGGTGTAATTTTTTTTTCTTCATAGCTATTTCTAAGATAACATTTGCTTAGTCGCAATTTCACCATTGATGAATTTGATGGTATAAGGCGTAGATTTTTGGAACTACCCCAACCTTCCTTGAGATTTTGCCATAACGCTTTTTTTCTATTTACTTCCCCCAAAATAACGATTAAAATTGATCAGACGGAAAAAGTTGTATCAACAACTTCAACTGGTCCAAATGCGGTTGCAAATTCCATGTAAACGTCACTTAATATTCCCGCCTGCTGTCATGTGCGCAAGCGCGGCCACACACGTGATGTAACGGTACGGATTTAGTCGATGTGAATAGGGCATAACATTGCAACATGAAAGGTGCCGACAAGGAGTGACCATACGGGTATTACATATACTGCGATTCCATCGAATTACTGCTTCAGTACCTGTTTTTTGTACGCGTTTGGAAAATTATTGTTTACACATAAATAATACAAATCTGCTATTACCGAATCAATTAAAAGCATTACTTGCCTTCAGAGGAATTTCGGCCAGTCTAGGGTTCATTCCCCATTTATTAACGAGAACTTCCTCGATAAATTTAAAAAACCCTTCGTGCAATTCCTTGAGAACAGTGAAGGACACGAACTGATCTAAAATAATGAAATTATTAAAAATTCCGTCGGAAAGTTAATAAATTGTCAAACTACAATGTATTTAAACGCCAAACATTTCATATTCATATCATATTATTATTGGATATTTTTAAACACTCGAAGCTTTGAAAAATAACTTCATTTTGTTTTCCAAAACATTTTTTTTTTAATTTTTGAAAAGCGATTTCAATATATCGCCTGTATTTATTCAATAAAATTGAAATGAGTATATTTTCCACATACAGTAATTAAATTTGCTTTTGGTAAATAGAATTAAATTTATATTGTGTTTAACAATACATACGGTGAATAAATATTGAACATTATTATAGAATTACGATCCATTTAATGTATGTTAATTAGCATAAAGTAAATCGACTTAACTGGAATCATCCATAAAAATGGATATCAAACTATCGTTTAATAATACATCATCAGCAAAAAACGATTCACGATATCTGAAATGTTAATGAAATAGGGGGTTAAAAAACCTAATTAATCAAATTAATCACCATAATATGATAATTAGAAGATATTACAAATTACATCCGCGATATTTTTTTTTCGATAATAGTTCGAATATTTCCAAGAGGTAAATTAAAGTTTTAAGCTCTAAAAATCTACGCCTTATACACCTTCAATGGTGAAATTGCAAACGAGCAAATCTTATTTTAGAAATAGATATGAAAATAAAGAAAACGTGTACCTTCTGTACTTCGGCAACTTCTTCCCTTTGGGGGACTCGGAAGTGTTTTAAGTTATTATTTTCCCGCAAATTCACAATTCAGAAAATTTCAAGCAAGGACATGTTTAATTTTCAGTTCTTGCTGCCAAAATCCGTCGCTAATCCAGCGACGGAGCCAGAATAAGGAACGTTGTATTGTACTTGGTTGTCCTCGGTTCGAGTCCTGCTACTGCCAGTTTGGAAAGTGGCAAAATAAGACCGCTAGGCGGGTTATATGCACTCCAGAATATCTCAAATTACCGAGCGAGGTAGCTTAGAGATTAGCATTTTTGCCTCGCATTCGGCAGATCCAACCTACCCAGGGTTCAATTCCCAGGTCGGCTATCCTTGATTGTGGCTTTTCATGGTTTCCCACAATCCCTCTAGGGCGAATGCCGGGATAGTTCCATATTAAATCGGCCATGACTGTCTTTCTATCCCATCATTATCACCCTATTAGTGCAATCTGTGACCTAAGCAGGGTTGGGGGAGGAGGATATCCAGCATGTGATGTGCAGTTGTGGGGATTGGGAGGGAGCTCGGAGGGATGCTGTATTGAAGTAGGAATGGGGAATGAGTCCCCATTTACTGAGTAGCACCCCCACAACAGGGGCGTTCATCTCAAAGGACTGGCTACAGCAAACCAATCCAACTTCTCTCATGCCTTCGACACCGTGAACCACAGACTGCTTGTGTCTAAATTAATAGACCTGGGTATGCCGGTGCAGTTTGTAAATTTGATTGTGGAATTTCTCTCGGGTCGCACTCAAAGGGTTGTTGTTGATGGATGTGCATCAGAGTGGGCGAGTGTCACATCCGGTGTCCCCCTTAAGGATCCTGCTTGGGGCCTCTCCTGTTTTCATTGTATGTCTCAGATGCACACATCTGGATAGAGTCATGTGTCCTCAAATTTGCCGATGATCTCAAAATGTATCGCGAAGTGTTTAGTGACGGCGATAGAAATGCTTTGCAGAGGGATGTTCACCAGCTAAGCACTTGGAGTGCTCAGTGGCTTATGGAACTCAACAGTGCAAAATGCAAAGTTATGCATCTTGGAAGAAACAAGAACAATTTCCACTATTCATTGGAGGGTAACCCTATGCAGGTGGTCACAGAGGAGAGGGACCTGGGTGTGACAGTGAGTTGCAACCTGGGGGTCTCTGCACAGTGTACCACCACTGCTTCATTGGGGAAGCGTTGTGTGCAGTTTCTTGCAAGAAACCTTCCCAAACTCGACCCAAGCAACTTTAGGAAACTTTATACCATGTTGGTTGGCCCTAGTTTGGAATTTGCTGGCACAGCCTGGAATCCTTGACTGCAGAGGGACAAGCAAAGGCTTGAAAGTGTGCAGCGACTGGCCACCAGATGGGCCAACCGAGTTCTTCGATCTCCAGTCAGGTGTTATTCGGGGCCATGAATTGGCTTTGCTTAAACCTGGACTCGCATCGATCTGAGGAAGTATTTCTTCAGCCATAATGTGATCGATGCCTGGAACCTCATACCTGGAAGTGTGTTTGTGAACTGTGATAGTGTAAATTTATTTAAGAATCGACTGGACAAAGCCATGGTCCATTTATGATGTTTTCAATGGCAACAAGATAGCTTTCAATTTAATTTTAGTAATAATAATATTAGGCCAACTAGCCACTATATCCTGAGAGGCACCTAGGTCCTTACTGGCTCACTAGAGAGCCCTCCGTTAGAAAGGAGTAAAACATCATCATCATCACGTTTATGCCCCAGAGAGAAGAAGTCGCCAAAGTAGGTGCAGCTTTTCTTTATTTTCATAGCTATTTTCTCGCTCGCTATTCACCTTTGAAGTTATTGGAGCGTGGCTCCATTGGAGTCCTCCTTAATTGTGTAAATGTGTAAATCTTAAGAGAGAAAAGTCTTACCTAACCGTTATAGAATTTGTAAAATTAGGACCAATGTCAATGGCTGACACTAAAGCACCCTCTTTGGTGCTTCGTTTTGCATCTTCGAAATCACTATATGGGACCTGAAATTATTATTAATAAAGACATTCATGACATGAAACTTAGAAAAGTAATCGACATAAATCAATAAATGATATCTCTTGCCTGGATTAACGTCCTAGTGTCGAGATAATTTAGAAAAAGATCGCCCAACTCATCCTTGTCGTGATTTACTACTCCTATTGATAAATTAAACAATGGTTTTCCAATTGCATAGGAGTAGAGAAACATTACCACTGACGGTATTAATAACTGTATCACTATCATTCTGCAAGGCAAATAATCAGATTATTCAGATGACTCAACAAAATTTAGCATCTCATTTTCCCGAAATAACTAAAAAATGTACAGATAATGCAAAATTTTTCGAAAGAAAAGATTTATTTTTGTAAATTATTTCCAAAGAAACTTCGAAATTATTCCAATGAAAATACTTTTCTTAAAAAATTCATTCTAATGAAAATGCTTTTTCTTAAAAAAATTATTCTAATGAGAAGGCTTTTTAAAATAATTATTCCAAGGAAAAAGACTATTTTTAAAGGAAATTATTTCAATGAAAAGATTTTTTTTAATAAAATATATTCCAATGAAAAGACTTTTTGTTAAAAACATATTCCAATGAAAAGATTTATTTTTTAAAAAATATTATAATGAAAAGCCTTTTTAATAAATTATTACAATGACAATATCTAATTCCTAATTTAAAAAACATAATTCCAAGGAATACACGTTTTAAAATATAATTCCAAAAAATTCCCTTAACCTCTACTTACACCGGAGTTCTAATAAATTGTAAAATATTTTTCATCAAAAGTGACTTAACACGTTGTCCACGTCCCGAGTTTACCCATTTCCGGCGCACTGGTAATTTTCCACACATTTCACTTTTGTAAACTTGTAGCGTATTTTGTTTCAAGATGGCTTGGCTCTCCTTTTTCGAAAAGTCCACATCGAGAATTTTGCTTTTTAGGGAAATGTTTAAAAAAGCTTGCTCCAACGATTGGCATTTGTGGTGTTGGATGAGAGTCTCTGGCGGGGCATTAGCTAACAATTGTCCATTCAACATCATACCTACCTAGATCAGAAAATGAAATATAAAATGCTTAAAATCAGTGTTGTAATCGATTACATCATTGCATCAGTGGGTCAATTGGTTTATAATTCGTTATAGTCTTGATTTTTTTTCAAATTAAATTGCGGTGAAAGTGTACTCACACAATGCGCCATTCTCGCTTCTTCGATATAATGCGTCGTTATAATTATCGATGTGTTTTGAGATTTTGCTAACGATGCTAAATGACCCCAAATGCTTGAAAAGAAAAGGGCACACATGAGATATGTGTTAAGATATACATTATAGTATGTGCAATGTATATACATTTTAAATATTGAATACAAAAATTAGTGTTTAAATTTACAATATGTTCATTCACATTGCATTTTTTTGTAAGAAAACTCACCAGGGATTGGCTTTGTTGCAGTTTTGCGAAAAGAAACAAGAGCTTATGGCGAAATCGACTCACCCAAAAAGTGTACACCCAAGTGCACCAGGTGTAGGCTACAAGGTGAGGCATAAGTCTGTTAAATCGGC
>JAQGBX010001823.1:0-22897 GCA_034698745.1 Megaphyllum sjaelandicum | reverse complement strand
GAATTGCAAAATTCAGTAAACGGGGTACCTCCAGTCCTGGGATTTCTGGAAAACCAAGAAAAGTCAGTGAACTTAAAAGCTCAGGGTCCATTTGCAAACTTTAAGTTTTCCCAGTACAAATTTGCTAAATTTTAATTTTTCTCAAGCATTAACTCGCCAATTTATTAACCTTTTCCGAGGTCAACTTTACAAATTTTCCTACATTTTCCCCAAGTACAAATCTTCAACAGATTCGCCTGCTTTCGAGTACAGATTTGTAAGATTTTTAACTATTTCCGTGGAGAAATTTGCAAAATTTCCAACGGATTCTGAAGTCAAATTGGCAAATTTATCAATCTTTTCAGAGTAAAAAATTACGTTTTCCGAGAACAAATTTGCTAAACTTTCAAACTTTTCTGAATACGATTTTTTAAAGTTTCTAAAGTCCGAATGGGGGGAGGAGGGGGGACCTAATTGACCGGACACAATATGACCAGGGCGTAGGGGGGAGTACAATTTTGGGAAAATTTCATGGACGTGCCCAAAGAAGCTTGAAGCCTTGGGGCCCTAACATGGGTTAAGACGGCCCTGGTTATTTTTGCAGTTACACGCAGATGCTTACGAGATTGTGTGGAATATTTGGCGTCATACGTGGATTTGGACATTATTAGAGGTTTTGAGGCAGATCGAGAGTGGTGAGAGAGTGCTGTATTGTGAACATTGTTTTATGATTATCGGCCGCCTTATGTTTTGCTTGTCTGGAGCCATATTCAGTGTTCAATGCTAATTATCGATGCCAAACTTGTTTTATTCGTGCTTGTGCACTGTTTTATTAATGCTTATTTGCATTCATTTTAGAGGTGAATGGCCTCATTGGCTTAAGCTAATTAAAATTTGAATTCATTTGATAGTTTACTTCATGAGATATGAATAAATGAGTTTAACGGTCACAAATTCAAGATTCTTAGTTGACTACTGGTTAATTATTGTGAACGAACCTTTGGGTACGTACATTCATAATTATTGTTAAAAATTGATCGTACTTAATTCTAGAAAATCCAGTCAGTTCGCAGGTTCAAAATCGGGTAAGTTTCAACAATTTATTTCTAATCAAATGTTGTTTATGTACATGTATGTTAATTACAAGTAGGATTGGAGCATTGGAAGTCTCTCAGGCTGATAAATATTGTGATTTTGTAATTTTTGAAATGTAAATGACTCATACATGACGTAACTTTTTTAAAAGTATAACGTATTTTTGTCAAAAAAGGCGTCATTTTTTGGTTGTAAATGACGTCATATCATACGAAGAATCATTATGACGTCATTTTTTGGTTATTTGGTTGGTCATTATAGTAGCGTAAAACTGCTGGTCTGGCTGCTCACCCATATGCAAAATATACAAGCACCCACGTTTCTTCATTGGTTAATTTTATTACTTTTGTATGTATGCATGTTCAAGGAAAATATTTTAAATGCAGCATTGCATATAGGGTCAATTAAGAGGTAAACCAATATCAGGCTCTTCTACATGATAATGACGGAACGTAGTCTGAAAATTGAGGTAGAATTACAATAAATAAGCTTTAGAACTTTCTTCGATTTAGAACTCATCAAACGATCATTGCAATTTTTTTGATTTTAATATGTATTAAGGTTTACCCTTTTCCAGCCTTCATTTGGGCGTAGCCTTCATTCACTTCCTCAATTTTGTAACGATTTGTTATGAACTCATCCAGGGGTAATTTGCCTTTCAAGTACGCTGTTACCAGATCGGGAATGTCATCTCTGATCTTGAAATCTGTAACGTGAGCAAACATTCAGTACACTATCAAAGAGCTAAAGGTTTTGCAAAGAAGTGAACCAATGACGGCAGTGCATTAATTAATTCCTAGCTAAAGAGCGATTGATCATTCATTTCTTACCACCGAGAACACTTCCAGTGATGCTTCTTTTCATCAGAATCAATCCACCCGGAACTTTTATGTATTCTTCATCTGGTATTCCTAAAATGATAGTGGCACCACCTTGTTTGGTGGACTTGACTGCGTCCTCCTAAATTTTGTTACATTTTAAATATGATTGATTGGTAATCCGCGAAATGTTCATATTGCAATTTCGAATTTAAAACCTACCATAGCTTGAACGTTCCCAACAGCCACAAACGCGAAATCCACCCCACCTTTGCTCAATTCTTGTACTGTTTCTGGGACCGATTTGGTGATGCTCTTGGAAGCAATAAAGTCAGTGCAGCCCATTTTTCTGGCTGAATAATCGAAAATGCATTTTTTCTCATTTAAAATCTAGTTTATTGCATCGGTTTTGATGGAATTACCTATAGCTTCTTTGTTGGTCGATGTTGCAATTCCTATGATCTGGCCAGCGCCCTTATGTTTGCATCCAACCACAGTGGCCAATCCAACTCCTGTGGGTATGTGATAAATGCAATAGAATTGAATTCAGAAGTTGTTTGGGTAATACCTGCTAGGTCAGTGGTTCCGCGAAAAAGCTCGGGCGTTCACTTAGTTACTATTATGTTTGATAACTATTAAGTTTTCTTTCATACTTTTATATTTGGAAACTAACTATTAACTATTAACTATATTAATTATCAAGTTCTTCCCAGACCTGAAAAACTTGGAAACGTCAGGGAACTTGAAAATGACCGGAAAAGTCATTTAACTTGAAAATGGCTGGAAAAGTCCTTTTATAATTTTTTATTTTTTTAAAAAGTCAGGTAAATCCAACATAATAATATTTTTACATTCCAAAATTTATGCTTTTACGTAGTTATATGTAACTCAGGACTCATTTACAAAATTTTCAACAATTTTATTGATCAAATTTTTCTTAGTTACGAATTTGCAAAATGTTAAACGTTTTCCGAGTACAAATTTTAAAAATTTTGAACGTTTCCGACTATAAATTTACAACGACTTTCAATTTTTCCGAGTGGAAATTTGCGAAATTATCTCGTTTATCGAGTAAAAATTTGAAACATTTCCAACCTTTTCCAAGCACAAATTTTCGACTATCAATGACAGATTCACAAAACTTTTAAATATACTCTGAAGACAAAGTAAATTTTTAAAAAAAAATTTCATGATAATTTTTTTACAATTTGCCGATGTTTATTAAGCGAGATTGTCAAGATGTTACAAAATTTGTTTTAATTAAAACCTGGGAAAGTCAGGGTCGTTAAATTTGAAATTTCTGGAGGAACTCTGTTAATGGTTGGTTTTTCTACCAGTTTTGACCCGTAAAAAGAAAACTGAATATTTTCTAATGTTTGCCGGTAAACGAAATATTTGTATTATTTTCACTGGGCAGAAGGGATTAATAGTTTATGAAACACAGCCAACGATCAAACGTACTGTACCTCCGACACCCCAAATTGCAGCCTTGTCACCAGGCTTCATATTAACTGATTTCGTCGATGCTCCATATCCGGTCGGAATTCCGCAGGCACACAGACACACCTTATCGAGAGGAGCCTTAGAATCGATCTGCATTTTAAACGTTTTCAATCTGATTATACATGTTCTATTGCGATCAATATCATTTTTATATGAGAAATTGCTACTCCAAATGTGGTCGCGTACCTTGACACAAGAATTTTCAGGGACGACCGTGTACTCTGAGAAGCAACTGGTACCAGCGAAATGGTAAAGCGGCTCGCCCTTGCTGAAAAATTTGTGCTTCCCATCGTAACCAAGGCATCGCAAGAAATCAACCTGCCGGACTTCTTTTCGTCTAGAATTTTGCGGAAAAAAAAAAAATTATGGCTGGATAGAAAAGTATAAATTGTTCGGATAAAAGGGGCTGTACACTGTATACACTTATGTTCTAAAGCTAAGCATAATTTGTCAACTTGTGAATAGTATTTAATTATACTTAGCTTTTGGACGCGTCAAGTGTACAGGTTTTCTAATGCTATGTGACGTGATTGTGAATCATTTCTTGAAGATTCTGCGGAGTAAGCACGATAAATGCTCTGCAAACAAGCTTGTCTAAACACACGATGAGGTTGTACTATTTTTATCTTCAACAAATATATATATATATATGTATAGGTCTACACTTACATGAACAAGCATTTCACCAAATTTCAAATTGAAAGAAGGTGTGTCTGAACTTCACTTAATTGGATCAAGTTTCATATTTAACACATGTGTATACCATTTCCTTATTACAGTTTTACAGTAATTTTCAGTGTAACTAAAACCTACATAATTTTTTTTAAACTTCAATTTATGTAAAAATTCATAAAGCAATTTAAATAGCTTTGTCATGTGACGCGTTTTTTTATTTCCTTATACGTGTACTTTAGGCCATCTGCCATCATGACTACATATTTCAGTCATATATAAAAAACTTTAAAAAAAGTAAAACATATGGTACTTCTTGCTTCTGATGCAACCTACCCACTGTCTTGGCAGAGATTGTTGCGTCCATCCTTGCAGCTAGGGCATTCCTTGCATTGGGGCGAGCATACGGTCAGCACCTTATCACCTATATGGCAGTAAGTCAAAGAAATTCTTAATTTGTCAGGGCCGAGCTAGTACATAATAAATCTAGTAGAAGTTTATGCACTTATCAATTAAAACATTCAAATTGAATTGTTTGGGTTATTTTTGATAAACAAATACCTGGCTTCATCGTGGTCACTCCAGGACCTACAGATTCTACGATTCCAGCTCCTTCGTGGCCGGCCACATAAGGGAGCTTTTGTATAGGCATGGCTCCTTCTTGGATGTGCAAATCACTATGACATAGTCCTGCAGCGACAATCTTTATTATTCAGTAAGAAACGTTGAAATTAGTAAATTTGCTTGATTTTCTATCAAATGTTGTATTGCCCTGTATGATTTTAATTCCATAAATTCATGTTGCTATATACTATCATAAAAATGAAGGGTTAGCCTTGAGTTACAGTCTACTTTTCACCAGAGCGTGGCATTAGTCAACTGATTAAATAAATAGATACAGTAATTAATAAATAACTGATCATAATTATTTGCTGGTTTATAACTAACAACTAAAACAGTTTAGTGGTTATTCGCTTGTCAGCATTTGATTATCAATCTTTTTTATTTGTAGTTGGAAGCGTAATTAAAACTATTTAGTCGACAAAAAATAATGCCAAGAACAACTAACAACTATTTGTTTATTCGTAGTTAAACTTATATATTTGAGCAGCTGGTTATCTAAATTAGTCTGTAACCAGCGCAGACTGTAACGGACTATTTCGAGTATTCTCGACAAAAGTCAGCATATCTTCACCTTTTGGAATGATATTTCTTCGTAGATTATCTTTTATGTAGAATGCAAATGTTAAAATCTCGTCATACAAACAAGTATTACGATTGCTTTTTAATATTATGCATCAAATGTAATTGTAATCAATTACCTACTGTACATGTGTGTGTTTACCCTCTATTACTTTCCTTTTAATCCAATTTTAACCTTATGTTTTCATTGAGGGCAAGCTTCTTAGGCGATTGATATACGTGATATTGTATGTTTGGTAATATCATAATATAGATAACAACGTCACATAGCTACATGCAAACAGACATGTGAAAACACTCCGTCACAGCATGAGTATTAGCAGATTTGCTGTCGGCGTTTTGTTCAGTGTCAACTGTGTAACTAACTACACAGTATTTGTTATATGCTATTTCTAGCGAGTGACCCATCGCCTACCTACGATATGATTATATCGCATAAGTAAGCTAGGCTGTGTCATCGGGGCGATTAAATCCGAATCTACGCAAAAAATACATGTAGATAACCAAATCGATGCTTTTACGGTAGAAATTGAGGTCGCAGCGCCACCTGACCAGAAGTAAAAATGAAGCCACTGCTGATTCGTATCGTATTCGATATATAATTAGTCGAAATTTTCATAAAATGGGTGTGTCAATGAGTGGTAGATGTGGCCACTGTCAAAAGTTAACAATTTTGATACTCTGGAATGATCAAAGGCCAAAATTTGCTACAATTTTGCTGAAAACAATCGGATAGCAAAACCCAACTTTAAATAGTTTTTATGCCCGATTCAAAAATGAAACGGCGCTAGTTCATGCTTAAGCATTTTATTGTTGCTTTCAGAATAAAATTAGAATCAAGCTCTACTTAACGATTAAACTCAGCAGGTAGCGCTAGTGTTTGCTATTAGCTACGATACAATAGGAAATTCCATTGAAACGCGGGGGTCTTTATGGAGCCAATCGAGCTCCTGTGAAATCCAACATCTTAATTTTAAAGGTAAATAAATGGCCTGATAAAAATTTGTTTATAAACATTTCAGTACATAAAACAAAAATATAAACAAATAATAATAATATTTTAAGATTTAATTAAACTAAAATTCATTCGTTTACATATGCGGGGCGAAGTTTAGATCGACCCTCGCCAGGCATGCTGCTGCAGTGCATTGGCCTACTGCAACTTGACTGTAACTTGCGATTTTACAATCAAAACATTTTGTCGACCTTCATAATACATTACTCGAAAGTCGTCCCTTACAGGATTCAGGTAACCAGAGAATGCAAACAAATGATTTTTAATGACATTGAAATTAGGTTAGTTATTTTATTAATTAATATTATTTTAACTACGAATAAATTATAATAGTTGATCATTGTCCGTGCATTTATTTTTTCTCAACTATATAAGTATAGTTTTAGTTGCTCTTCCAATTACAAATTTTAAAAAAATCATAATTGCGTACAAGCTATTAGTTTCAACTAATTTTTGCCCATATCTGGTTTTCACTATCCATTGTAAAAAACTTATTGAGCATTTGCAACTTGATTTAAATGCATTTTTTGAAAACTTCTTAAAAATGCTGCAAACCCTACGAATATTTATCACAATTAAAAAATGATTAGTCAAAACCTAATGTTTTTCTTCAGTAGCCTATAGTCTTTTAAATGTACTGTCCAGCTTGGAGTCAGTGGCTCTTCAAGGTGACAAAAAATGACAGTACACGGGATAACGTTATGCTTTCGTAAATCTAAATCAGTTATGCAGTAGCGTCTATTAAAGTCAATTTAGGTAATTTTAGTATAGCAGTTGTCCTGTTGCAAACGTCACATAATCGCTTTCTTCCTTTCTTTACAATTCCAAGTCTTTAATGACATGATTTATGAATGCATGGTTTTGGCACGATTCTTGAATTACCCCAATTGTTCTTGCAATTAGACATGCTAACATTTTTAAGTAGAGATATATAATCCCATGATGCAACTGGGATGTTTCTTAAAGATTTAATTGTATAATAATATTTTTCATCAATTAAAAACGGAAAAAAACAAATGAGAATTAGTTTTATTTTGCATAGATCTTTTAAAATAGTGGCCTTACATTTCTTAGTTTGACATTCATAATATAATATCTAAAGTAGATACAATGGTAATGTGTAAAGGGTATAGTCAAGAAAGTTCTTTGTTACATTACAACCACTAATCAAGTACATTTGGCTCCCTTGGAGAATTTTTTTGTTGTAAAATCTTAATGATGCATTTCCGGATATCCCAAATTAGTACTTTGCGATTAATGGAAGTTTAAATTACTTGGCTCAATGCTTTGGTTTTGTAGATGGCCAATTAAATTTATTTCGTCTATTGGCGGCATCCGGACCAAACCAGATAGAGTACATAACATCGTCTCTGGTTAAGAGCACGTTAACAATTAAAAGTGTTCTTTAACACTTAATTTCGAAAGAGTGTCGCGTAGTGGTATAGCAGACCCTTACTACTAGGCGACACTTTTTTTCAAAGACCCTTTAAAAGTGCTAAAGTGCTCTTACCCTCTGACCGGACTAGATAAATTATTAGTTTGCACACTTGGGACAATTTAAATTGTGAATTGAAAAACATCAGATCGGAAATTAACAAGTTAAAATAACTTTAAAAAAAGATCCGGTGGAATTTACCCCCTACATTAGTTAAACATTTGGTAACAATTGTGTAGTAAGAGCATAGAATAATTGGCTGTGCATAAATGATCCCATCAGACTTATTAAAAGGTTATTAAGTGCTTGTGAAGTAGTTTATTAAAGGCTCTTTTTTACCTTTACCCTGACTTCCTTTTCTCCAGGTGGTTCAACCTCGATTTCCTCAATGAGAAACGGCTGTGGAATTACATTTTAATTTCATTTTACATTTGAATTTCAAAAAGGACTCAGTAGGCCTATTCTTAATATTCAACACCAAACTATTAACCTTGTTGAATTCGCGAACCACCACGGCTTTGCAAGTTATTCTCTGTATAAAAAATAAACATATATGAATAAAATTGTAATTACATATTGCAACTATCTGTAGATTTTAATTTCGCAGATGAAGAAAAAAACGTATAAATTCTTCAGCGTTTGTTGCATGACAGTGATATTTTCATTCTTAATGTGGGTGGCTTAGTGCGCCTTAATTTGTATGGACTGCATAATTTTCATGCTGGTAAGGCAATGATGTGATTTAGGAAAGACTTTGTAATCATAAAATAAAATTTGTCTGAAGGATGCTTTCACTAAGTGCATTTTCAAACATAAGCGAATAAAACACTTTTTATTTATAAAACTGAACTCCGCTAATTTCACTAGCCTAATTTTTAAACTTATTGCACATTTTTTATAAACGCAATGCAAAATGAATTGCGCTTGTATACATGTAGACTGGCAACATTTCACTTCCAGAAATTAAATTTACCCATGCATTTGCGAAAATATCGAAAACATTTTACAAAATGGCATTTACACATGAAATTACTATTATTATTATTATTTATTATTATAAACAAAAAAAACTAGGCAAAATTTGTATCTCTACTTCTGCAACATCTTACCTTTCCTTTCGTATCCATGTTCGGCTTATGCAAAATTCCGTGTACCTTCTTGCAACTCATTGGAACAAGCAGTGAGGTTTTATAGGCGATAACTATTCAACATACGGGTTACTGTCTTTCTCAAATGGAACTGGGAGTCACACTGTGCAAGTCATAGTTTTGTTCAAGGTTTTATTGTATGCCTACCCTTAATTTTGTGACGCGCTGCGGATTGAATCTGTATAGATTGTGTCGGCATATTCAGTAAACTGCATATCATGCTTGCCTTGAAATGTTGTTTATTTTATCTGCACTTAACCATATATCCAGCTAGGATATCATTTTTAATGGTAGAACCAAACAGACGAAGCATTACATGTAATTGTCAAATTTCAGATAATTTTCTGATTGTACATTTGAAGGAAATCTTTAAGGCTATCTATACATTACGATCCTTATACAAAATCATTAGTTCGATTTTTTGATTTGTACAAAGTATAATAAAAGGTAGTTCCACAATTTTCACTTTGGCAATTTAAATTGATAAATTTTATTTCGTACCCTCGCGAAACGGTTTTTGACTTTTCGGACAAGCAATAAAAGTTGAGACAAGATTCCCCAGACCGGGAAAAGACAGTGAACTTGAAAATGTCTTAAAAGTTCAGAAATTAAACGTATTTTTGTTGTTCAAATACAAAATTAATTCTTCTTTTTTACGTGGAAGTAAAAATTTGGCAAAATATTCAACAAGTTCATAAGACCAATTTCCAAACTTTTCAACAACTTCAGAAGACAAATTTTCACATTTTCAAAGGACACATTTGCAAATTGTTCAAAATTGTTGCAATACAACTTTGAGCGATTTTCACCTTTTTACAGCCTAAATGTGAAAAGTTTACAACTGTTTTCTAGTACAGCTAGTTTTGTAACATTTTCAACAGTTGTCGTGATTCTGTCAGATTCTGAAGAGAAATTTATTAAATTCTCAAACTTTTCAGAGCATGATTTTTTCAAATGTAAAACGTTTTTTAAATAAAATTTTTTGTAAAGATTTCAAAATAACTTGTGCAAATTTTGAAATTGAATTTTGTCGAACGGAAAGTTGTCCGTGTAGATTTTTAAATATCGAGGATAACATTTCCATTTATCAATAATTACGGTGATTACGTTGGTCACGAAAATTAGTCCAAAATCCAGGAAAAGTCAGAGAAATGTCAGGAAAGTTCAAAATGACATTTCTGAGAAACCTTGTATGAGATCGCTGTACATTATTGCATTGCATCCATGGTTGAATTTAATCAAATTTAATGTTCCTCGTAAAGTCCTAACCATAAGTTTAATTTTAGTTTTATTACTATAAGATGGTAGAAAGATTTCACGCAGGCCTTCATTAACTTTCACCTGCGTGAACCAAAATCAACACTAGTTTACCTGGCGTCCCATGAGTACGTCATCATAAAAAAATACAAAGGCAATTATATTAATTAATAAAAAATTCTAGAAATTGTTCTACAGTATTTATAGAGTTTGTTAATGATGCTACATAAATAAATTTTGGGGGAATTTTGGTGATATTCATTAGATATTTAGGGTTTAAGAGGTATTTGTGACTGTGTCTAAAAAGCGCCATATTAAAGAAGGAAGGAGGGGGGGAGGTCAACTGCAGCTGCCCTGTGATTTGGACATAGTTGTTCCACAAACTTCTGGTGCGTCGGTGCTTTCCGATTTGCCTGCGGTTGTCGCACACTTGAACTCCTGGGTTAGGTCGAACCCTGGCGATCCCAGCAACCCCTTGGTGCTGGAATCTTCTAATCACTTGTTCAGGACGTGGCAATCGTCCACACTTTACACTAAGCCGGTGAGGTTTAGAGAGCCCCTTGTGTCGACCGGTCTCCACGTCTGTAACTTTGATCCCGTTTATTGGACGTCGTTAACTCTTTCGGCGTGGGGTGCGGCGCCATCCCCGCCCCCTGGCTCAGGCCCACCGCCATTTAATTTTAACCCAACCCCACCTGCGGGTTGTTGTGCCTTTCCGCCATCTGGTCAGCCACCTCCGGTGCCCACTGTCGATGAAGGGGGGCCCTGGCCTGGTACGATCAGTACCCCATCAATGCATCATCCCATTCGTAGAATGGAGAATCTTCCTTTATTCAATGAAATTTCAGACGTGGATGTCTTCTTGGACACCTTTTTTGCTCTTGCTACGGCCTATGTTTGCGACTTGGAGGAGTTGGCCATCCAGTTGAACACAAACCTTATGGGCACCGCTTAGTATTGGTTTATTAGTCTGCCCCAGCCTCTCCAGGCTCGGCCCTAGCTATGTCTATGGGATGTCCTTAAACATACTTTCCGGACAACTTGCTAACTCGCTAGTCGTTGGAAGGAAATTTAACGAATAAATTCAGCGTCCAGAGGAGATGGTCCGGGCCTTTTTGATTGGTATTGAGGGCATTTGTTGCCACTTAAATCCGGCGATGCCCGATGACATTATCCTTTCCTACATGGTGAAGGGACTACTTCTGGCTAAATTTGCAGTTTCAGTTGATTCCCCCACCTCTACTGCTGAGTTGTCGGCGCGCATCAACGACATGGAGGGTGCCAATGCGATGCATCAGGCTGCTGGTTTGGCTTTCCAGACACCGTTTCGGTCAGGTAATCGTTCTTCTCGTCGTCCCTCTCCTTCTTTGCCTGTGAGACCTGCTGGCGTTACTCCCACCTCCGCGGGTTCAGGCCGTCCTCGTCGTCCCCTTTCGAAGGTCACAGGCTTCAGCTGTAATTTATTGGGACATTACCATACTAATTGTCCTACCAACCCTGCGGCCCGTCGTCGTTTCCAACGACGTGGATCTTTCGGTGTTGCACTGGCCACGACTTCGGCTCCGGCGCTGTGTCGCCTTCCAGTTTGTCTTCTCCAGTGATTTCCTCTCCGGCCCAGGCCTCACTTGCATATGCCTCCATGCTTCAGCCCTCGCCTATCTTGGGCTCTGCCCTTCGTCTCATCAACATTCGGCTGCTGATTAATCAGCTTCCTTGTGCCTCTCAGCTAGACACAGGCTCAGAGTACTCAGTGATTTCGGCCCGTTTTTCGACAGTTGGGCCTGGAACTGGTGCCCTTGCCAGCGGACATTGACCCTATCGTCAATGCCAATGGGAATCAGTTGTGTTGCTTTGGTCGATGCGTTGCGCCAATTGTCCTCTTGGGTCATGCGATCATGTTTACTTGTCGCGTTGTGAATGTTGTGGACGACCTTATCCTCCTTTGGCAGGATTTCCTGTTTAATTGTGGACTGGTTCTTTACGGTAAATGTCCTTTCTTGGAATTCAACGAGGAGCCGGATACTCGGGTGTACAATCAGTTTCTGGAAGAGCAAGAGGTGCTCTCCAAGGCCGTGGAACTGCCAACGATCCTTTTTTTCCGTCGTGCACATCTTGGGGCCGCTCGTGCTGCCCCTGTTCTTTATGTCTCGTCAGTGCCACTACGTCTTTTGACGCCCACACGTGTGCTGTCTCCCTAGACGTTCTTCCAGGAGAGATCTTTCTTGTGGGGCCGGCGACTTCCCCGCCCTCGAGTTGTGTTCCTGGCTACGGAGTTTTTTTCAAATGGTTCCACGGTTAGGACGATTGAGTTAGCCTATTTTTCGCCTTCCCCTGTCCTTCTGCGCAGGGGTACTATTGTCGCCCGCGTTGTATCTTCCGACGCGAAGATCTTGCCCATCCTTTTGCCGTCCTCGCGGGCGCCTGCTGATCCGGACGGGCTGACTACCACAAATATTTCACCCTTGTTGCCGCCGGCCCATTGTACGGCCCTTAACTGCCTCTTACTTCGCTTCCGGTCTGTTTTCTCACTTTTGAATGCGAAGCTACACCTTGGGAATTTGCCTCCTCATCGCATTGACACTCAGTCCGCCCCCGGTTTATTTACCCCCTTATTGAACTTTCTTAGCAATGCGGAAGATTATTTTCATGGAGCTAGCGGAGATGATTGCTAATTGGATCATTCAACACAGCTTCAGCCTGTATTTGAGCCCTGTTGTTATTGTCCAGAAGAAAAATGGCTACTTTCGGTTTTGTATTGATTATCGGCGTCTAAATGCAAAGTCTAAGGACGATTCTTATCCCATTCTGCAGATTGATAATGCCCTTGATGCACTCCAGGGCTCACGCTGGTTTGCTACCCTGTACATGATGTCCGGGTATTGGCAACTTTCTATGGACGCCTCGGATGATGAGAAGACTGCCTTCTCTTGCGCCGAGGGTAACTTTGAATTCTTGTGCATGCTTTTTGGCTTGTGTAATGCCCCTGCTTACATGCAGAGAGCTTTAGATCAATTGCTCCTTAGCCTCAAGTGGGAGTGTTGCCTTGTATACCTTGACGACATCATCATTTTTGTAGAGTCCTTTCCGCAGTTCCTTGCCAATTTGGAGCGTGTCCTCCAGGTCCTTCAGGAAAACGACTTGCGCTTTCAACCGAAGAAGGGCTTTTTTGGCTTTCCCAAAGTGCACTATCTTGGCCATCTGGTCAGTGCGGCTAGTATTTCTGTTGACCCTGCTAAGGTGTCTGCGGTTATAGATTTCCCTGTGCCCTCAAACGTCCACGCTGTTCGCAGTTTTCTTGGGGTCGCGGGCTACTACCGCCATTTCGTGAAAGGATTTTCGTCTGTGGTGGCCCCATTGTCCACCTTGACTAGTATCGTGGCCCCCTCCATTTGGTCGCCTGTTTGTCAGACAGCTTGGCCTTGGTGCCATCTTGCAACAGAGCCCTTCATCGGATCAGCATGTCATTGCATATGCTAGCCGTTCTGTCTCTGGGCCTAAGAGTCGTTACACTATCATATAGCTGGAGGCACTCGCGATTGTGTACGCCGTTTTTTAACGTTACTGATCACCATGCCCTTTGTTTTTTGAAACAACTTAAGGACCCTTCTTCCCATCTGGGTCGATAAGTCGCGAAGCTGGAATGTTTTATGTAAGAAGTTCGTTACCTTAAGGGCTCTTTGCATTCCAATGTGGACTGCCTCAGCAGGTATCCTTTGCCTTGCTCTGATGTCTTGGACGATGTGGATGACTGTCTATTTTTAGCGCACTCCCTTTCGGAGTTGGCTTTGGCTCAACCACATGACCTGCAATTGGCACCCATCATTAACGCCCCTGCTATCTTGGTCGTGCAGCGTGGCTTTGTCCTGCTCGGTGGCGTTTTCTATTTCTTTGCACCTGGGGATGCTCCCCCATTGCTGCTGGTGGTGCCTTTAGCCCTCCGTAATAAATTTTTTCAACCTGCCATGATCATCCGTTGGCAGGCTATTTTGGTGGTTCACTGACATTTTTTCCCCAACAATATTTACCCAGGGATTTTTTCCAGGACTTTTTTTCCCTAACATTTTTTTCCCAGAGACATTTGTTCCCAACCATAATTTTACCCCGGGCCTTGTTTCTTCAAAATGTTTCCCTTAGGATTATCTCCCCAGACGTTTTTTCCCGCAGAATTTTTTTTTCCAACATGATTTCTTTGGAGATTATTTCCCGGACTTGTTTTTCCTAACATTTCTTCAAAAGAACAATTGTTCCTATTGTCACGGTCAGTTGACCGTGATTATTTAATTTTTTCACTCAAGGTGCCGCAAGTTTCATTACCTTAGAGTTAGGTGACCTTATGGGTCACGTGTTACCAAATTTAATACTTATGGCAAGTACAAATGTTGGCAAGGTGGTCTTTAACTTGAATTGTCATGGTGCTGTCAGATGAAGATGTCTGCTAATTGTGAGTTGAATTTGCTCTGTGAGAGTTGTGTCCGTGCCTTAGGCCTATGGGGGGTTTAATTACTTTTATTGATATTAACACTATTTTAGTTGCCTAGGAGGGAGGAATTGCTTTAGGCAACCTGAAACCCTTTTAGTGCATGTGCGTTTTAGTTTTCTTTACGATTGTCGTTCGGAAATGTCTGCTGCATGATTCCTTTGCTTTGTAAACAGGCTTTTGTGTTATTATGTTGAATTAAAGAGTTCCTATGTTTAACTAGTTTTCTGTAGCTTAATCTGCTTGATAGCTATAATACCTTTGGTTTTGTTGCGGTCTGGTTTGCCTACTTTATTACATGGTGGAGGTGCAATTGTTCCCTTAACTTTAAGCATGTCAGAAAGTGAGAATAAAACACCTGCCAAAGCGGAAACTTCCTCACAATTAAGTAGTGGAGAAGGTCCTTTAGATCCGCAGCATGCGGTGCATATGGTTCATAACTGGATATTTTCGGAAACAGCTACACCCTCAACGCTGGCAATGGGGAATACTTTGGCTTCAGTATTAGCAGGAAGGGATCAAGAATTAGATTCTGAAGAAATATTAATAACAGCAGATAAAGTTAAATTTAATGAACTGGGAAAGCCCGTATCAAAGGCCGCCGAGAAAAATTAAGGACGGCAAAAAGCACTAGAATAGGGGAACCTGTATGCTTTTTACCGTTTAGACGAACTGTTGCTACAAATATGGACCCTCCTTTGGCATTGGTAGAACCAACGTTTTTAGTAGTCTGTCAGGATATTTCGAATATAGAGAGCTGGCTTTCTATGACAGACATTAGTTTAGAGAGGAAGGCTTTCGTGCTTGGATCGACAATCAAACTTCTTAGACTGTTGGGGTTCCCTACTTTCTGGTAATTTGGGGACTTCGGGAGTTCAGGCAGGTCAGATTTCGGCCCAAGTTCAAAATTGGACACAAAATTCCAGTAGTGGAATTCCTGGTTTGGCACTTTTTCAAATGAATATTGTTCCTAGTGTTATGTCTACTATGCCATTTTATAATTCATTTGAGTGTCGATAAATTTCTTTGTACAATGGTTCAACAGAGCCATTTATATTCTTGCAATTGTTTGAGCTGGCGGTGCATAATGATCGATACGATCAAAGTATGTGGCACCAACAATTGCGAATGAAACTTACTGGGGTGGCTGTGAAATAGAGACATAATTATGGTGCTCGTTTGACACATTTGACCTGGTCTCTGTTTTTCTATCAATTTATGGCATACTTTTCAGATGGATTTAGACAGTCTTCTTTGACGACTCAATTAGCCGCTAGACGAGAAGGTTTTGACAAATCTCTATTAGATTATGTTACAGATGTAGAACATCTGTGTCAAAGAATAGACCCGAATATGACTGAGGAAAGTATTAAGGACAACTTAATCAAAGGTCTTAATCCTGCTTTATAGAAATTTATGATAAAGAGTATTCGCTGCCCACTTTATGAGTTTCGGCAAATTCTGTATCATATAATTAAGGTTCAAGCACCATCGTCCTTTAAACAAAATAATAATTGGGGTAGTGGGAACTCGAGAAATTCACAGAATTCTATTGTTAGATAGGGCCCGGAGACTTATCAAAATAGTCAGGTATCCCCATCACAAACTCAGTCTTTGAATAGAGCATTGGGTTCGCCACCTAGGTGTGCGAATTCCCAGAATGGTGCGACGTGTAATGCTTCTCCTCTTCTGTGTTATGGCTGTAATGAAGAGGGGCATGTGCATAGGGATTGCCCAAATAAAAATAAAAATAATTCTGGCATGCAGCCAGCTCTGACAGTTCGTGTGGCTTTGTCGTCACTGGCAAGATTCTTGAAATTCAATTTAGCTTGTAATTAGAATGTAATTTAGGCCACATGTGATCCTGGTTCTTGTGGGACCTTTTTACACACCACAGTAATGGAGGCCTTTGGCTTGAAACCTTTAAAACTTTCGGGAAAAGATATCCACCTTTATCAAATTTTCATAGGGGGGGGGGGGGTATCGGCAGAATCCAATGCGGTTGAGGTTAAGTTTTTTTTATTAGAAAAAAGTTTTAAATACGTGTTTGTAATCTCTTCAACATTGCCAGTACCGGCTATCTTGGGAAAAGATTTTGTGGATCAAGAGGGATTATTATATCTACCAAAGAGACAGTTTGATTTGAAGATTTTAGCATTACGTATACTGTAGAACAGGCAAAACAATTGCACCCACAATGTATGAAAGATGCAGTTTTCCTGGTGGATCAGATTAATATGCCAGATTTTCCAGGTATGGATGTCCCACCAGTGTTGAGGATGGAAGCATATCCAGTCACTTTAATGGAACCAGTTACATTGGCACCATTTTAGTGTAATTTCCAAAATAATGGGCACTAAAGAATGTACCGGTAGGAGATAGAATAATGACTCTACTTTCTGATAAAATGTCGACTAATGTTCGCTCAGCGTATGGTGTTTTTTTGTCGCGGGGACCAGAATCAAGACCAATACAAATATTAAACTCTTCACCTAAAGAAGTGCATTTGAAAGGTGGCCAAGTTGTTGCTTCTGCTGTTCCTTTGCAAGAATCGGATATAATTAGTTTATGGGAGAGTGAGCAATTGAATAAAAATGCGCAGCAAGCAGACCAGGAAAATGTGGATTTGTTAGATAGGGTAAATATAGACCCATTATTGTCACAGGAGCAGCGTGCTGTGTAAGCTACATTGTTGCGACGTTATAGGAAATTTTTTGCGTTATTAAATTCGGAATTTCGAATGAGTGATTTGTCGGCCCACTGCATCCATACAGTGTGTGCTAAACCGACATTTCAGTCAGCGAGATGCACGTCGCCGGCTGTCCGTAAAATTGTACAGAAGGAAGTTTCGGAATATATTGTTAGCCAATATTCGAGTCCGATAATTATTGTAAAAAAAGGATACCTCGTATCAGTTTTGTGTTGATTACCGACAACTGAACGGCAATACAAAGATCGATAGCTATCCTATTCCTCGAATTGACGATGCTTTAGATTCACTGCAGGGATCACAATGGTTTGCCACTTTAGATTTAATCAGTGGCTATTGGCAACTTCCAATGGCGCCTCAAAATAGAAAAAAACTGCTTTGTTCTGCAGTGAGGGTCATTTTGAATTTTTGCGGATGTTTTTTGGTTTGTTTAACGTGCCAGCGACAATGCAAAGGGGTCTAGATCAGGCGCTGTTCCATTTGAAATAGGAGCAATGCTTGGTCTATTTAGACGACATTATCGTATTTGCGAAAACGTTCGAGAAATTTTTAGAACACTTTTAGGGATTTAGACAAACACAGGTTGCGCTTGCGACCAAAAAAATGCTTCTTTGCATTTAAAGTAGTAAAATATCTAGGCCATTTAGTGAGCGGTTCAGGGGTGGCTGTCGACCCAGACGAAGTTATTGCTGTTAGAAATTTTTCAATCCTGAAGACACGACGTTCGTAATTTTCTGGGATTGACAAACTATTATCGCCGTTTTATAATGAATTTTTAAAGGTGGCAGCCCCACTGATCGCGCTTCCTTGTTAAAGTAAGAAATTCAAATCGTTGAAGGTATGTGATCAGGGGTTTTAAGCCTTGAAAGTGGCTCTGAGTACGGCGCCTGTGTTGACGATGTGGGATCCGACGGCACCTTTGACTTTGTATATTGACACTTGTCTTTTGGGATTGGAAGCGGTGCTCCAGCAAGGGGTTAATGCAGATCAAAGGTTATTGCATATGCCAGCTGCACTTTATCTGGGCCTGAGTTACGCTACACAGTAAAATTTATTCACAATAGTGACCGATTATCATGCAAAATGTTATTTGCAAAATTTAAAGGATCCGTCTTCGCGATTCGGCAGATAAATTACGAAATTGTAGGAGTTTCAATACGTGATTCGATATCGGAAAGGTGGTCTGCATAAAAATGCAGACTGTTTGAGTAGATTTGCGTTCATAGCTGCTCCGCATGAAAGTGATGATGAAAACTATTTGTTTTTGTTGCATAAATTAAATTTGGCAGAAGAACAACTAAAAGACTAAGAATTTAGATTTGGCTTCCCGGTGTAAGTCTATAGAGAATGATTCAGAGAGGGGATATGTGCAGCTTGGCGGCTTGTTGTATTACGCGGTGCCAGGCGACGTACCGCGCTTACTGAACGTCGTACCCTCGCATTTACGGGAACAGGTTCTAAAGGCCTGTCATGATGACCCGTATATGGGTTATTATCGCATGTCGAAAATGATTGAAATGTTTTCCAAATCTTATTTTTGGTCTGGATGGCAACGTTCGATTTCGAAAGATATCAAAAGTTGCAAAGTTTGCCAGGTATTGAAATTACCAAGGAATAGACCAAACCTGTTTTCGTGTCTAGCCCAGGTGAGAAACAGGGTTTTGATTTTGTGGGACCGTTGCCACCCGCTAAATTCGAAATTTCAAATGTTCTCGTGGCTATCGATCATGCGACGAGATATTGTGTTGCAATCCTGATAAAAAAACAAAATGCGATCGTTTTGGAGAGTTTTTTAAATTGTTTGCGCGATTTGGGGTCCCCAAACAGTTGATTTCATATAGTGGGTCACCTCAGACGAGCAAGCATTTTAAACAATTTTTAGAGAAATTTGGTATTTTACATCGATGTTCGGCACCATACAATCAGCAGGCTGATGGTTTGGTGGAGCGTGTGATTCAGACTCTCATGGTTAGGGCGGGTACCAGATTAGTCGAAAAACCTGTAGTTAAGGATAAGGCATTTTTTATTGATACTGCGGTAGCGAGTTATAATTTCGCAGTTCAAGAATCTTTGGTGTTTTCACCTTTTTATCTCATGCACGGCTATCATCTGACTTTACCGGCTATTAATCTTTATTCTCTAGATATGCGTACACCTCGGATTACTTCAGTGCAAGAAGCAAGACAAGAGGCATGTTAGAAGATGGCTTAGCATCAGGGTCGAAAGAAGCAATATTTTGATCAGCATTATCGCGCGGTTTAGTTTAACATTGGTCATTTTGTCCTTCAGAGAGAGTTGGGTTTAGCGAAACCGAGTATTGAAAAGTTGAAACTGTCGTTCAAAGGCCCTTTTGTGGTTACAGAGAAACAATCAGAAGTTTATTACATGCTTCGGGATTTGAATCGGCCCCGTAGCGCGCCATTCCTGTCCCATGTTGCGCATTTGAAGCGCTATACGCCTCGGACAACGGGGGATGTTTTTTTAACCGCTTGGTGTCACCACAAAAGGGGGAGAGCAGGACGAAACGAGGTCGACTTTCTGTCAGGTTTGCCATAAGGTTATCACGTGTTGCTGTCATTTCGCGCCGACAAAAAACTTTGTGGTTGCAAACGTTTTCGGAACTTTTTGCTGTGATGGCTGCTAAATATTCTGATTCGGATTTAGACGAAGGGGAGTGTTACTCCTACAGATTTGGGTTTGATATTCCTGAGGATTTTACAGGATCTATGGTTCTTTAAAAATAGTGCCACGGAATATGGCACCAGTGCAGTCTCACAAACCGTGTTCGAGAAGATAGACAGTGAAGCCTCTAGAGAAATTCCGAAAAGCCGAAGACTGAACATATTTGTTGAAGATTAGGGTAAGGTTACGCAAAGACGTTACATCTCTATGGACGAAGTTCGTCAGTTTGGGAAGCCGTCGTTCGAGGACTGTAAAATCCGAGTGACAAAATAGACGACACCAGAGGATAGTGCGGTGGGGAGTTCGGTGCCATCACCGGACTCCGCGACCACGGGCACTCAAAGAATTTCACTTGACGAGCTTTGTTTGACACCCGAGGATTTGGGATTATTTTGTGAGTATCCAGCCCAATATGCGTCGTTGGACATTAGCGATCCTGCACATAGATACCAAATCTCAAACCACCGACATTGCTTCTCAAACAGTGACACCGCGTTTGTGTTCCATCACGGTTGGAGTAGACCCGGATCCCTGCCTTCCGATTTTGACACGAGATGCGGATGGTGCTCTTTATGCGCGACGTCGACCGATGCCAGAGCCATATTAGGAGATGTTTTTTGGATGTGAACATACACGACTCCGGTTCACACAATATTACAAAGCAGCTTTGCAAGCAGCCAGTAGGTTGCGAACTGTGGAAGTGGAAGGTGGTCTACAATACCGTACCCTATGGGGGCAGGGTGCGTCTCCAAATGTAGCGTCACCATCGAGATGCTTTACAGCGCCACTTCCAAGGTTTGCTGGAAGAAACCAAGACCCCAGGAACAACCTTTTGGACTTGTGCTATTTTCTTAAATGTGGCCAATTTTCTGAGGCGTCGGAGGCTAGACGATGGGCCTTTGCTGCACCACTGCCATATTGCCCTGCGTAAATCAAACATTTCAAACTCGAATTAGAGTAATAGAAGGTGTATGTTTTGTTTCCCTGTTCATAAATGTTGGAATGACTGATTAATTTCTTTTTCTTTTTGATTGTTGAACAGTTTTTTTTTACGCGGAATTTAATTTGATTTTGTTTTGAAAATAATTTGTTGGATTTATTGCTTGCGGAAATTCTTTAGATTGCTTCCTTGATTTTTTTTAATTCGTTAGGGGACTAGACCAACTTGCCTTGCCTGCCCTGGCCCGGAGTGCTAGGATTTTAGGGGGAAGGATGTCACGGTCAGCTGATCGTGATTATTTAAATTTCTCACTCAAGGTGACACAAGTTGCATCACCTTAGAGTTGGGTGACCTTATGGGTCACGTGTTACCAAATTTGGTACTTAAGGCAGGTACAAATGTTGGCAAGGTGGTCTGGAACTCGAATTGTCATGGTGCTTTGGATGAAGCCTTTGCTAATCGTGAGTTTGGTTCGCTCTGTGAGAGTTGTGTCCATGCCTTAGGCCTATGGGGGTTTGATTACTTTTATTGATATTTACCCTATTGCGGTTGGGTTTATGCACTTCGTTACATGGTGGAGGTGCTGTTTTAGCCTCCCTAACTTTAAGCATGTCAGAAAATGATAAGAAAACGCCTACTCGGGCAAGAACTTCGTCTCAATCTTTAATAAATCGGAGGGGAACATTCTGTTGACTTACAACATGCTGTGCGTAGTGTTCATGATTGGATATTTGCGAAACAAGCTACACCCTTAACACTGGCTATGTTTTAGCTTCAGTTTTAGCTGTATAGGATAGTGATTTTGATGGTAAAGAAGTCCTTATAGGTATGGATAAAAGAAGAACTTCCTGAACTTCATGTCCTCCCGACCCAGGGAATTGGTTAGTGTTGGCTGCCAGACTGATTCGGAGCTTTCACCGACGGTGGTCATGGTGGATGCAGCTGTGGGGGGAGATTGCTCTTTTTAGGAACAGTCTTCCCAAACAGATGCAGTCCATGATGCAGGTCCTTGGAAGGCAGTAAAGCGAGGTAAAGGCTATTGGAGGTCTCGTGGGGGAACGCAGACAGCTGGTTTTGGTGATTCTAGCATTACAGTGGCTAACCGCTTAAGTGCACTACAATGTGCAACTGATGATGTACAGTTTCCCGTGGAACGTTATAAAGTAAACCTCCTGGGCGACTACATTGTCCAAGGGGTTAAGGTCGGCAAGCCTGGTAAGGCAACAACCTGGTGTTATCCCGGGACACAGTTGAGCACTTAACTTCCCGGGTTAAGTCTGTATTGAAAAATGCAGGTCCCAATCCCGTGGTAGTGTTGCATGCAGTCTCTAAAAACTTGGACAGGGATTCACCTAGAGGTTTATCTGAGCGGCTGCGTGTTCTAGCCAGAAAGGTCCAACGTGTTTGACCACAGGCAAGGATGTTAATATCAAACATTCTTCCTCGGTTTGACCGTGAATATTGGGGCCAAGTCAGCTTTCCCAATGGGGTGGGATGGTTTGCACGGAAGATTTCGGTCTTCTGTCGACGGGAGAACATCATGTGTGTTTATGCCTCGCAGGAACTGCTTCAGAATCCTAAGAGGTATTACTCACATAATGGTCTCCAACTCCCCCAGGAGGGAAAGTCTGTACTTGGTTCTTTCCTTGCTGGGGCTACAGTTGGACTGGCCTAGGGAAACTGGAAACTTCTAATTTGCCCGTAAATCTCAATATAAATTGTGAGCGTAGGCAGTTTAATGGTTTAAATGTAATGGTTGTAAATCCATAAAATAAATAAATAAATTGAGAGAGGCAGTTGAATCACTTGGCTCAGACATTATTTTGGGATCTGAGTCATGGTTGACTGATAAAATTGTTAATGCAGAAGTTTTTCCAAGTAATTTGACTATCTATAGAAGGGATAGAGCAGATGGTTATGGTGGTGTTTTTATAGCCCACTCCAATAAATTTTCTTCTGTTAG
>JAQGBX010001822.1:0-22913 GCA_034698745.1 Megaphyllum sjaelandicum | reverse complement strand
ATGTTATGTCCCCCCCTACCACATGGCACGATTTGTGCTGACTGTAGGGTATTGATTAGAATAGAATAGAATAGAATCCTGATAATAGATTGTCAATCCGTGCTCGGTTCGGCAGTTATTTATTTACTCCGATTTTTCCACAATTTTTCCTTACACTCTCGACTGCTTGCAGCAAACTGATTAGTGCAGACGACAATTAAAACGTTATTAACTCGGTAGTTTAATGGATTAAGGGCACATTTGACCATGGGTAAAACGCACCAGAGATAATACAGGGTTTGTGGAAATTTAAAATTCACAAACCCTGTTTTGCATAATATTCAACTCGCCAAACTTAAATTAATTGTCGACTGGAACATGTTTGTCATGTCTTCACATTATTTCTTCCGATTAAAATCGGATCAAGTACACGGCTAGCAGGCATCATATTTACGCTTGAATCATGCATCCTACATATTTTAATTCCAGATTACCTAAATATTGCCCGATTCAGTCCATCTCGCACAAGCACGATGCTTAAACAATCATTATAAAATGTCAGAAAGGCATCGTGGATTTTTAAAGTTTTTAAACGTGGAAAAAATAAACTGCTTCACTTTACTGACCCAGTTGGCGTTCAAAAAATGAGCTGCAGTCGAGCACAGAGGACACTTTCTTTTATAACGAAATAATGACGATAAAAAGGCACTTAAAAGTGGGGAAAAAAAGTCGAGGTGGTTATTTTCGGCCGAAATAAAAAAAAAAGCTTGCTAATTCCATCTGCAGGATCCCGGAGGGCTAACGTTAATTTGTTCAAATTCGCAAAAGACATTTTCTAGATCAATGGATCAGGTATTGAAATCGGTTAACTAAGAAGAAGCAGGCCCGTCTATACCTTTTCTTTGCACTTTTGTTGTTCATTTCTTAAAATTTCTCCCTTTTACACCGTGCATTAAAAAGCAACACACCTGTTGCACACATTCCTGGTTTGGAGTTTAAGCGGGCCGAAAACCTGTTAGTAGGTTTAATTTTTTTTTCTAAAAATTTTGCACCATTTTTATTATTACATACTGTAGACTTCCTCATAACGCCTATGTAAAAAGCCAATGTCCCATAAAAATCTAATCTAAGCCGGTGATAATTGCGCCGTGCATAATTAAAAAAAACAAGATTCCTCGTATTGCTTTTTTATGGGTTATCAACCGCCGACAGAGGGCGCTTCGAGAGATTGGGGCTCGGATTACATCCATAGCTAATACTTACATAGTGTTACGTAGCGTATATCATGACATTTATAAAGAGTAACCCCAAATTCGACACATCAAGAATGAACATGCATGCATGCATGCATGCATGTCCTCTTGTTATCCAATTGTGTCATCATTTATTGCATATATGCAACTGGTTTTGTTTCATAATTGATAGGAATTAAGCCAAAATTTGACGAGTCGATGCACTGGAAACATTTTTACTGCCATTTGATCAGTTGGGCGAGGTTGAACAAAAAAACAATCAATGGCACGACAATGCGTGAGAAAACTCCAAAGAGTATAGCTAACAATTCGAAAGTGACAGCCATCTTAGGAGGTTCAAAGTGGAGTCAATTTAGGAGCGTTGATCGTTAATGCGAGCTAATGTAAAGAAGAACCGACAGAGTGAAGCAACCTTTTCTTGAAAGACGTTTGAGAATGAGGATTTTTACCACAAAAATTCTTACAATTACCATTTTTAAAGGCGATACGAATGGATAAGATATTCCGTTATTCACCTTCGATATGCGCAACTTAATAATTGACCAATCAAAAATTATTCTGGCAATTTGATCAAGACTATAGAGTTCGCCGCCATTGGCAGTCAATGACAACCAATGAAATATCCAAACATTAATATAAAGATGATGATGCATAACTGATACATAAATCTATGGCAGTTAATGCCGATTCCAAAAAATATCATATATACGAAACAAATCCTTTAAGTTTTAAAATAGTTTGTTGGGTGTGAATGCAGGAAGTGCACAATTTTTCAACAAAGTCTTGAGTTTTGGAGGAAAAGCGTCTGCTCAAGCCAGAAGTAGAGCAAAGGCAAGGTAGAAGATCACGTCCGGTCGAAACTTACCCAATAAACTCGTTCCACTTTATCGTAACCGAAAATTACCGTAATTTTGTTCATCCTTACCTGCAATAAGACGAAATTCTCGGGCAATTTTCACGCCATTAATTGCGATTGATTTCTCCGTACAGCGTGCAATTTTCATCTCGGGTTGTAATTTTTTACCATTTTCCCTTCTTTTTCTGGCTTTTGTTGTACTTTTTCAACCATGTTTCTTCCTGTTGAAATCTAGGCTAATGCCGAGCTCTTATCTGAAAAAAAGATAAATAAGCATCGTTTAGTTAAAACGATGAGCACGAATTAAACGCGAAGATAAAACCCCATTTTAATTGTTTTAAATGACTGTTGGGCAATCTATTATGTTGCTAACACAGTTTAAAAAATAATTAAAAGCTGTTTAAGACGATGCGAGCGAGATACAAACTTAAGAAGGCCTCCATCATCCGTCGTTATTGTTTCGTTGTTTTATCACCATGGGATATCGTGAATTTTTTGCACTTTTTGGGGCAAAAACAAGGATGGTTTTTATTAAAAAAAAATACGCACGACGAAGTGAAGGTGGTGGGGATTTAGTTCAGTATACTGACGTCCACCTTTTATTTTTTCAAAAAATGTGCCATACAAGATGGGGAAAAAAAATCAGTTTTATTCTTGAATATAACACGGCCACAGTGATTAGAGAGCATGAAATCTGAATTTATACTTGAATGCATAATTGAAATAAGAAATGAAGAGATCTAAAACTGTCAAAAATAAGCAAAGCTAGTCAAAGTGAAAGCAGTAATGCAGTCACGAAAAAAAGGATGAAATGGGTCAAGAAGGGAAAAATCAACACCTGCTGGGTCAATCGAACAAAACTGAGCATAAGCTTGAAAGTGAACTTAAATTACAGCAATAGCATTGGTGATGAAACTGCTTTTTCTGCGTCGAAGGTCTGGATACAAAGCATTTGCTTGCACCTTTAATGTTAAAGCGTGAGCATTTGTTCTCGTGTTAAGATTCTAAGGTCGAAGTTCATTGTTCCCCAGAGTCAATTTAGCTATAAGCGAAAGCTTTTTTTGTGTGTGCAAAAACCAAACAAAGAATGCATGTATTTGCTTACAAAACGAGCTAATTCGTACATGTACACTCTATATTCGAAGTCTAAGTCTGAGCAAACGAATGTTGTCATTGTAGAAACTTTTAGTTTGCAACCTTGCATATAAGATGTCAAATGCTAAAGCAAAAGTGATGAATCTAAATCAAAACTCTTAATGCTTGAAACATAAGCGTTTGATCCGAAATCAAAATGTTAAGAACATACTGTAATCTGTTATTAAAATCAGTATGAAACAGAACATTAGCGTGCAAACACGATTTCTCTAAGAATATTTACCAATCAGTGCACACTCACCAAACAAATCCTCATTTGTGAGGGGCCGCGGCAGGCGGACCCCCCGCAACAGGGAGAGACGAAGGCGACTGGTCCACTAACAAACGTTCATTTTTACATCCCAAAAATGACCGTGTTGGAGCCTGCTCCTCACGTACAGTAAATAGCAGGGTAGGCATCCAAGGAATGCAGAATGTACATGGATTACAATGGCGACCTTGGATAAGATGCCAGGGTCAGCATCATGACCCCGAGGGTCATGACACATTAATCCATAGCAAACTTAAGATAGAATAGTATTTGGTCAAAAATAAGGTTCCTGGACGTTTTTTCCCAAGAACATACCCCTATACACTGTAAATAATTATTTATGTTAATAATATGTTTAAATATGTTAATATGCTACATGTATGAGCAAAAGCACTGTCAAAAATGACGTTTGATCGATAAAGTTAGTCAAAAATGAAATGTTTGATCAAAGGCATAATTTCATAAAATGAAATATTTCCTCAAAGGCATATTTTTTAAAAATGAAATATTTCCTCAAAGGCATATTTTTAAAAAATGTAAGTTGGAGCAAAAGCATTTGATCAAAAATTAAAAAAGTACATGTACATTTTCAACAATGCTTTTGATAAAAAAAAATTAAAATTTCACTCAACAACATGTACTAAATCGGAAAACCTTAAAACAATGTGGAAAATTCCGAACATCCACTTGGAACGAGAACAAAAACTCGTTCTTGAGCAAACAATGTTTGGCTGAAACAGTCCAGTGTAAAGTTGCTGTTGCATTTACATGTATTTTTTCAAATGTGCTGAAGGTTTTGCTCCAATCCCATGATATACAGTATACCAGTAACTCCAGTTAACGCTACAAATAATTTACGAGCATATCTACTGCATATTTAGTGGCATTCGAGCCGCAACACGTGTTCCATAAACAATCGATGATGAAAATCAAAAAGATAAGAAGCATTTCATTAACGCCTTCTGGGCCCAACGGCTAAAATATTCTCCGGATATTTTCCGAGAACAACCTAAAAAAAACATACATATTTTTGCATGCCGTCTTTAAGCCGGATAGACGCCCGGATTATAAAAACAATCATTGCAAGCATGCTAATTTTCCGAGTCTTGACTCCCAACTCGCGAAAGGATTTAAAAGCGCTTAACCTCATTCATTGGGACGTTTGTTTCCGAGAGGTTTCAAGAAATAATAAAAAAAAAAATTTCGAATCCAAAAATATGCAAACGAGGCTGCACCGAGAACGACGTCACCATCTAGCTAACACGGTTTTATCGCAGTTTGAGTGTCAAAGATACGCTCGTAAAACAGCGGTTTAACCAGCCAAATAACAGATTGAGGCAAATTGGATGCCAAAAGTGATAAAAAAACGAGAAAATTCGTAGGCCAAGGATGTCGTTTTACGGTGCCAGGGTTCATCGCACCTAGCAAATGACGTCGCTTTGGCATTTAGCGTTGAATTGGAACAACCGACGTATTAATACCTCGAGTTTGCCACAAGTGGAAGAATTAAGAAGTGGGAAAAAAAATCGAGATGAATTTCCAAGTCCGTTATACGTACTAACAACGTCGACCTGTTTCTTGCCTTCGATCTAATTTAATCGAGTTTTATAGAAGGTTTCGCGTTGCGTGTGCAACAAGGTAGAACTGCTGTTCCGGTCTGATAAACTCGCCGCTATGGAGAACTCAAAACAGGTCTGGAGGCCTGGTCAGTTGTCCAGCGAGCTATAGCGCTGATTGACGTCCACTTTTGAAAATGGCTATGTGTCAACATGCTATTAGTGGTTAATCCACATCTATTCGATCTCTTCCATACCAATTTGGAGCAATTCGGAGCATGTCTGCATATGGTGCTGATCTCCAGTTTAGTAAAGATTGAGGAATACATTGAAAATTATTGTACATGTATAGCAAATATTGAAATTATTTAATGAAAATCGCATCCAATAGGTGTTTGCGACATGCATGAGTCATGCTCCAGGCACGTTGGCCACATTCTCCAATCACGGTTGTTGCTTCTGAAGCCGGGTACACAATGCAGCAAACAGCAAACAAAAACTGTGTTTGTGTTTGCTCAAAATGTTTGCTCCGAAAGTTTCTAGCAAACATTTGACGAAAAAAGCGGTTTTCAACAAACATTTTGGTCTTTGTTTAATTAAGAGGCGGTAACTTGAAAGTAAAAAGTGTGTGCCAGCAAACAATTTTCCTGGTCGTCTGCTATTTGGGAGGGTTTCCAATCGCAACCTTAACGTGAAACACTTAACTGAATGACACAAAGTTCACTAGCTGAAATTATCCTTATGGCCTGTACAATGTATAAGACATATGCTAAGTAAAAAACTAAATTGCTGCTATGTCATTGGTGTTGCTATAACTGAGTTTACACAAAAAAGCATGACAACGAAAAAAATCGCACCAGTTTGTTTGGTTCACATCAAGCAAACTTTCTCGCCAAATTTCTCCGAATAATTCTTGTTGGTGGTCAGCAAACATGAAATCGGAAGTCAGTTTCGTTCCCCTGAAAGGAGGTATAGTAAGAGGATGAGGAAGGGAGGTGTCCAGCACAAATACCTGAAGATAAGAGACGTGTGTATTATGTAACGGACAGAGAAACCACATCGCCTAAAACTAGAATCAATGGCCTCTGGTCAGGGTGGACGAGAGGAGGAGGACCGCTATATTTCACCGAGGGTGGAATAGCTTATTTCCCGTTGTCCGAACTCGAGTTGAGGCCTCGTAAATTAAGATTTTAAGACATTAAGGCTTCGGCCCCCGTCGAGTTGACCAAATTCCACTGACCCACTCCCAGAGGAACCACCTCCGATACGACCGATAGACTCTGATCATGACGAGGACGTTTTTATTATCATAAAAAGCACACTTCATTTGGGATGTTTAAATTAAAAACGAGTTGAGGTCTGCATGCATCGTTTCACTGTTTCAAATGTTGTAATTAAAATAAACCGTACGAGAATCCTTTCAGATTAAATACAAAAGATTTGTTTGTTTAGATTTTCACAACATAAAAAAAACATGTCCCTAAGAAAATAAAAAAAAAACACGCTTATGACATGTCGAGACAGCGATTTGGTAAACACGTCAAAAAGAAGTAGAGCCACCAACATTTTCGAATTCATCAACTTGCAATGTTGGGTAATCAAAAAGCAAATACCGGTATTTCAACAAAAAAATAAATAGTTGAACAAAGATTTCGATATAATTAATTAGAACATCAAACGTCCTGATTCAGTATACAATTCACTATAGATGCATGCACTTCGAAATTGAGTGTATACTCCAATTCAAAATCTTTGTCCAATTTCCCGACTGTTGTCATCATGGTCAATTAACTCGTTAGGCGATATCGCACTGACCCCATCTTAAAAAGCGGTCGAGAGAAGGAAGGGGAAGATGTCAATTTCGATAAATAGCCACATGACGTGTTAATTGACCATGTCATACTCGGCTAATATTAAGATGTCGGTGTCAATCACCTCCACCCTCGCAACAACAACAAAAATGGGCGTTCAATTATACCACGAAATGGTCCAGCACCTAATTACAATTTAAAATAGTCGCCGAAATGACGTAAGCAAAAAAAAAATGAAAACGTAATCATCTGCATATATTCGGGTTAAATCGTTTGCAACTTAGTTTCAAAATTAAAAAGTTGACCAAATTGACCATCACGTATTTTTGTGTATTCATCCATGACTACTTTGATAGGGAATTAAGAGTTTCGTAAAATTTGCACCAATGACATGTTGGCAACATTGTGAAAAAGAATTTTCAGAGCGTCAATTAATGTTAATCCAACTTGAAAATTATGCTCAAAAATTACAATTTAAACTTTTTGTTTTTGATTGGAAAGTATCTCAGAATCTCCCTTTGACATCTTGAAGGTATTTGATTATTTTTTTTTTCAGATGTTGAGATACGTTCAAACTGAAGGAAACATTGAGGAACTTTTCATTGCTAATTGCTGCCAATTGCTTACAAATTGTTTTTACATAATTTTTACCTAAGTTGTTTCCTACATTGTTTACATAAATTTGTTCCCAAAAACATTTTTTGAAATTTCAACTATCGTCTGTATAGGCTTTACGACCCTATGGCAACGGTGCCTTTCTGGAAACGTATGCTTTTGTTCGTGTTATCCAAATAACCACTTTCTCGACAAGTCAAGTGCGTGTTCTTTGTTAGCAAAGAACACGTTTATAACGAAATCGTGTCAAATGCATTCGAAAATATTCCAATTTCTCCGATTTATCTTCCGATTTCATGCCCTCCTCAACGCTTCAGACCAGCTCGTGGTTCTCAACATATGTTCCTTCAGGAATTTTTCAGTAAGTTTGAACTAAAACTCACGATCGTTCGACGTCATAATACAGTATGTATGCCGATCAGTTCATCAGTGATTCCAATATGTCATCGATTGTTTGTATATCGCGGAGGCGGGATCCGTGGTCAAGGGGTCACCGTGCGATGTAAATCATCATTGCCCCCCGTCATGTTTCTGCGCAGACTTCTAGAGGGCGTACCAGATCGAAACCCAAATAGGTTTTGTCCCTCGTTAATTCGGTTCTGATAAGTTGGTACCAAAGTCGAACAATGCTTCTTGGGCCAACGTGCAACGCTGTGCCGACAGTCGGTCATCCAGAAGCCTGTAGCAATGTCAGTGAAACCTCGACGATGCTCTCTGGAAATTCGTGAAGTTAAATTTGGGAGAGGTGGGCAGCTGATCACAATCTCTCGTAAACAAAAACAAAGCAACAAAAAAAGTGAATCACAAAAAAGCGTGCCTATGAAAAATGGCCCAATTTCTTGTCCTATTGAACTACATGGGATGGAGAGTCGCTTATTATGGCCCAATTACCGGACAGGAGAAGAAGTTAGGGTGGTGGGAGGGGGAGAACGGATCGCTAATTCCAAAAGCTCCTGTAAAGCAGTTCAACACCCTTGGAGAAGGACTTGGGGCATCATTATTTCACGGAATGAACAATGCACGCAAGTTGAGTAATAGTGGGGTAAGGAGTAGGTAAGGGTATGGAATTACAGCCACAAAAAAAATTGGTTCCGGACATTCAAAACGGACACCAAAATGCCCTTGTGCTCATGGGCAACGGCCGAAAATGAGGCCGATCGAACACAGGTTCGTGGAGATAAAAAGCGACCCCTACAGCTGGTGCACACCCTTCAAAACTGTCCAGCGGAGGGTCAGTGAACACAAGATGGCCCATAGCTACATTATGGTTATTAGGAAGACCTAAACCCCTAAGAACAAAAGTTTTGTTGATTTTTTTTATTACCGTTACGTAACATAGTTGAGAAATTTGAGAATGTTAGCGTATTGTCTTCAATTACTTCATTGTTTACTGAATCGGGACATCATAGCATAAACCATGGATTCCCAAAACAAAGTTTTCTATATTTTACATAACACCGAGAAAACTCATTTCAATGCAAACTACAAATACATTATAAAAAATGTCCAAAAAAATGCAAATGTGCAAAGAAAATAGCAAAAAAAATCACCCAATCTTCAACTTCTTTTCTTAAAATTTCTTAAATTTTACACGTCGTTAACCATTCATGTTTTCAAAAATTAAATGTACCATGAAACTCAAATAATTTCAAGTACAACTAACTGGCCATAATATAAACATGTACGCTCGCCCGATAAAGTCGATTGGGTTAATTGGATGAGAACCATTTTTAAATAACTTTAATATTCAAAGAAAAGATATTAAATTTACATTATTCTTGCATAGTTATAAGGTTAGATATTTCCAAAAAAAAGTGCAAATGTGCAATGAAAATTTAAAAACAATCACCAAATCTTCAACTTTTTTTCTTAAAATTTCATAAATTTTACACGTCGTTAACCATTCATGTTTTCAAAAATTTAATGTACTATGAAATTCAAATAATTTCGAGTACAACTAATTGACCATAATATAAACATGTATGCTTGTCCGATAAAGTCGATTCGGTTAACTGGATGAGAACCATTTTTAAATAACTAAAATATTTAAAGAAAAAACTAAAATAAATTTACATCATTCTTGCATAGCTATAAGGTTAGATATTTTAAAAAAAAAAGTGCAAATGTGCAATGAAAATAAAAAAATCACCCAATCTTCAACTTTTTTTCTTTTTAAATTTCTCAAATTTTTATTGTTAATTACTTGATTGTTAACAATTCATGTTTTCAAAAATTAAATATACAGTGAAATTCAAATAATTTCAAGTACAACTAATTGACCATAAAGTAAACATGTATGCTCGTTCGATAAAGTCGATCCGGTTAATTGGACGATAACCATTTTTAAATAAACTTAATATTCAAAGAAAAAAAAAATTAAATTTACATCACTCTTGCAGCGTGAGAGTTATCGCTATAATGACCCTAATTACGAGGTTAAAAGCTCCTTATCATTGCTAATGAAAAAGTAATGATGACTAGATAAATAATTAATAAAACTGCCAGGATAAGCTTAACTCGAGGCATGCAAACTTAATTATAACAAAAAAAAAATAGCATCGTGCTTACCACGATCTGAAAATTTACATTTATCGACGCCCATATGTACGACGTTCAGCCTTATTTTGACCGTTTTTAACGCATTAATGCAAAGGAAAACGAGTTCCAACGAAACCAAAAAATGAACTTTCATAACCAGTTCGTGGAAACGATTTCCGACCAAAATATGATTTATCTTTTAAAAAAATGCAGCGCGTGTGAGTGTAACAAAGAAGTTTTTGCCAACAAAATTGCGACGATGGGTTTAAGTGGAGCAAAAACAACAAAATCAAAAAAACTGGAAAAATTCTAAAAAAAAAAAAAAAAAGTGGCAAAAAATGAACAAGATTTTAGGAAGACGGGCACAGCAGCCATTGACCCCCCTTCATCCCTATTATTTTATTGCGTAAACGTAGCTTCTCCAACAAACAACAGCATTGCGGGGAATAATAACACTTGATATTCTATGTCCGTTGTTTCACTTATCAGATTACACGTGTTAAATACTAAACAAAGGCATTAAGATTCCATCGCTAAATCCTTTGATGATCACATACATGGTTGTCTGGTGCCAAAACAACGCTTTATGGGCTCGTTCTTAGCGCTATGATAACCCAATTTCGTATCAGCAACGATAAACTAGACATGCACGGATCATAAGCAGAGCTATGTTTTTCTTTAAGTTAAGAAAAAGTAAGCATATTTTCAAATTAGCATATAGGTATGTAATCGTAAATAGTGAACTTAACATAAAAAAGACTGCAAGTATATGCCAAGTTAGTTTTTATTCAGGGTTTGAATAAAGATACAACGACATATCACCGTGTATACATTGTAAATCAGACATGGTTTTACCATAGATACTTCGATATTATTTTATTGGTGGCATTGCCAATTCACTGACAATTAGACATAGTTTTACGTAGTTGATACTTCTGCATGAATCTAATTTATTATACATTTATATAAAGTCAATACTAGGACAATATTTTATTGGGGACACTGCCAATTCACTGATAATTAGGCACAGCTTTGCCAAGTTGATACTACTGCATGTATTTGTATCTAATTTATTATATGTAAAGTCAATACTTCGATATTATTTTATTGTTGACATTGAGAATTATTCATTGGAAATTGTTGTGAATTGGTGTTACATAATGTAACACCTAAAGAACACAACATCATATGCTGAATTTGTAAAGCATATATCCATCATCCAATTTTTCAGCTTTTTTATGTAATATATTCAATCTTACTTTAACACGATTACAAGAAACTAAACATATACCAATGTCTTGTAAATATAATGAGCTGTTACATTAATTACAATAAGAATAATTCCAATGTTTGTATTAGATACGTCCCTCCTAACAAGATGGAGCGAATTACTGATAAGTTATGTAATGCATATTTAAATTGAGCACATAGAAAATGAAAGGATTTTAAAATAGTCAACGAAATGTGACGAATTGATACATCTTAAATAACTTAACTTGAAATAGAATGCGCTAGGTCGTCTTATTATTAGTGGACATCTTCCTTTGAGATTGTTAATTTAGAGAGCATCATCTATAAAGTAACATTACCACGTACATGCATATCTATATTGTAAAATGTTAACCGAACCGAGATAGTCCTTAGAGAAAACTCCCACTTATAATTTCAAACCAGTTTCAGAGAATCTTAATAAGTATATTTAATAATGAAACGAGAAAACTAAACTGTGCCAATATATTCGTGCTAGCTAAACGATCGTTAATTAACTCATTCGAAAATAGATTTGTGCAAACTGGTTAGGTAATTAATGTCACTATTCGACCCCCAATATTTTGCTACATTTAACGTTTTTCCACGTAAATGTATGTAAATTTTTTTCATTTTCGTTAAATTAATAACCGCTTGGGAGTTGAATGTTTCATGTTTGATAATTATAGGGGTATAGATCATAAATAAAGGCGAACGTTTCAAAATTTCTACAATGCCAGGGTGATTTTTCATTTTTATGATATAATCAGACAGTAAATACGTGATTACCCAAACGGCAGCCAGCATAGTTTACCAGTATAGAGTACGTAATACTAGTATGGTCACTCCGTGTCGGCTTTTTCTCTTATGTTAAATAACACATGGAATCAAACTGCTTGATAAATTTGGGAAAACCAGTTCATGCACTTTTAAAAAACAAAATTAACACACAATAAACCTTGTCTCCAAAGTGAAATTGGTTAATCCCTTGGCAGTCATTTCATATACAAAATTTAACATTACTTTCATTGTTCAATCCATACTTTCCCACGAAGCAAGTCACATGAAACTTTTTTCTCAAATTTTACCAATTTTTTTAACTATATCAAAGGGGAAAATGAAAAATATTTTATAAACACCACCTTTTGACAGCTTCACCGAGTTAATATACAGATTCCCATGCATTTTTTGTTTTTATAATACCTTCTACGCGATGAAATCAAGAAGCTGAGCTGTCAAGAAAGCTGTAATTCCACCTGTTCAAATTTGAATTTTTTTCGTTAATTGGCAAACTGCGCCGCACGTGCTTCGAGACGTTGCCATGGCATTACCCAATATCTTTCGATCACGACTTTCGGAACTTATTAGCAAATGCAATACAAAAAAAACGTGGAATAAAAGTGTTACGTGACCATATGCTTGTTACATTTTATTAATGCAAATTCGATTAACTATAAGATAGCGTTTCCTTCACGACTTAAATAATTTACAACACCTCGTTATGTGTTGAAATTGCGAACTAATACCATGTTGTTGTTTTGTTTTTTCAACAGGAAGCAATAATTCGAGAGTGGACATCGGTTCTTTGACCCAAGCGGCCCACCAAATTTTGGACGATGTATTGGGTTACGTGGATGATAGAATGTACAACGAAGGTCAGTGTCATTACAGTACTGGTAATTTAAGCTCAATAAAACCAGCAAAAAGCATAATAATTCAACCGTTTAGTGCCAAAACGACTGTTTTAGTTTTGCATACAGGTACTTCACTGGGTCAGTAACCCACATTCTTTTTTAAAAAATGTTGCACCGGTATAGAACATTGTTAACGTGACATGGGAGGAATCACCCCAGCAGCGTGAATTTACGGTTTACGGAGATCAAGGATATTAAATAGGTAATAAATTAAGTTGATGATGATGATAAACATCACGTCGGATTGAAACAAAACGAGTGGTCTTTATACGGGGATAAAAAACGAAAAGTATATATATACATTTAACAAGCATCAAAAGCAATAAGGAATAGGTATTGTTGAATCTATTTGCCCACTCTGCAGAATTAAGGCCGTCACACTCGAGGCAATTTATATTCCTAAACTTATTTCTAGCAAAATGGCCAAGGAGGAAATATAGCGGAAGCCGCTTAATTCGATCACGTTGGTTCCAGCGATTTTGATCGGCATAAGTGATGAATGTCAAAAAATACGCTAAACATTGACCTTATAAAAATAATTTGCCCCGAGTTTTAAAAAATTAAATATTTAAACGTATATACAGTATGTATTTACATATGTTTAAAGGTGCTGCCAAACTAGTTTACCCACATTTCCCTTTAAAACAGGGCTATCATATACTGTAGGGGTATATTCTGAATGCATTGTTCCATGTGTGCAGCAACAGGAAATGGTTTGAGATGAAATAACTTTCTAACAATTAATTTATCGCCATTTATATCCAGGTGTAACTTTCTTCGTTTGTGCTGGCTTTTATCGTTTCAAGTCATAGTCGACCCAAACATTTTGACTGGCCATAAACACTAATACTTTATAGTTCCTTTATTTAAGTTCATTCTAATAAAAGTTGTTAGAAGACGTAATTTTCGTCTTTTCACTTTAGGAAAACAATTACGAGAAAATATTACTAAACATGTTTATTATTGACCCAACATCTAGAAGCAAGTTTGTAAATTTAAAAGAAAAAAATATACATATAGACGTGAAAAGCTAGTGGACGATGAATTCGGGATGCCTCATAAATCATGCGTTTCTAAAGATGGAGAAAAGGTTACCAATCTTGACAAGAAATGGCACTATAGGGATAAATATGATTTGTTTTCCCTTCTCTCACCCTTATAACCCTGCAACCAAAAATGACTATAAATTTCAATATGAACATTGGTAATATTTGGTAAATTTGCCCGCGGCAGTGCCAATGCACACAATCAATAAAAAAAATATGTCAAAACAGGGTAACCTCCTCATGATTTATGGATGACCCCGCACGTCGACTGACCCGCGCCATATTCAATGCGGCGAGCAGTAGAAACAATCGACGTTTAAATTCGGCCCACTTAAATTATTCAAAACTCGATAAAAAGTAAAGAGTGAAAATAAAAAAGACAAAAACGAAGAACAACAAAAGTGAATATTCAAAAAAGGAACAGAAACAAAAAAATGGGTCCTACCCAACACAGGGTTGAAAATATTAAGGTTAACAATTTGGAAAGGGAGACAAAAGGCGTGTAAACATTAAACAAAACAAACATTGGCGCTTCTGCTTACAGCGCTTAAAACACAAAAAACCCATTCAGATTTCTGGGCATTTTTTCGTGATTGGCCTGAATATCTTAAATTAACTTCAATCGATTTCCCCCCCCCCCCCTCTTCATCAAAATGGGCCGCGAAGAGCTAGCTAGAAGTGAGTGATTTGGGTCAAATGTCCTAAATTCCCTTGACCACGCCTGGCCGCTAAATTAGCAGTTTTTAATCGGGGGGCATTCATTAATTGCCAACGGGTTGGTCAAATCTCAATAAGCGCGCCTTGGCCCATTCGCAAAAATAACGGTGAATTACCGTAATCGATGAATTACCCCCCGCTTTTTTTCACCCCATGCCTAAATTGGGCTATTGGGCTAATGACCAAGTATGGAGTCATATGGCAATGGGTTATATGGGACACCTCGTGAACTGACCACCGGCCAATTAATCACTTTCAACTATCAAAAAATGCAATTACGGTCGCGCGCGTTGTGCCAGTCTGGCTGCTGACCTCTCCGCAAGCATTACCTCCCAGTTATAGCGAAGTCAATTTAGGAAATTTTAAGCGAAAACTCAAAAAATAATTAGCAGACAGCTTGAAAATTGCTTCGAATCATGGCCATGGCGATCGATACTCGAACCTGCTGGTTAAGAGTCGAATCTCGAGGCACGTCACAATCTGTTCGTTTAAGCCGTAGTTCGTCTTATCAGAAGTCGGACAAAACATGATTTCAACAATAAAAACTAAAGTTACATCGAAGTTCTGATGAAATCATATACCCCAAATATATATGAACGGGAAGGTGCTGCAACTTTCATCGGGGAATTCCCCGTTATAGTACATTTTTTCGATATTTTCCAAAGTTCGTTTTATCGGGACTTTGGAACTCTAAAATTCTTTTACGAAAATTTGAAATATCCGAATTTGGATTAAATTCGTCTTAACGAATAAATAAACATTATTCGTCCAAACCTTACGAAAAAATTCGTATGGAGCGAGTTATTCTGAAAGAGGTTCCATTGTACAGTATATATGTACAATTTAAAAAAAAAAAAAAAAATTGGTAAAAACATAAGGACGCAGATTTTAATCGATTAAAAACATCAAACTAATTATCTTTAGTTTGTTGCAAATTGATACTATTACCGTCATTTGAAGCATGGAAAACCAGTTTCCCAGCCTCAATTTTTTTAAACAAAAATTTGGAAAACAACGTCAAATCAAACGAAAAAATAAGGTCAATTAAATAAAAATTATCTCGAGATCTTTCCACATTAATCTTTGTTGGAAGTGTGGAATGAGGAAAACGATGACGTCAAATAGGCTTTTTTTTAACGAGCAGATCCAAATATTCTCTTCCGCAAATCTGCTAATTCCGCACAAATAAAAAGGGTCGTCCATAAACCAAATCCGATCTTACCGTACGTTCAAGTGTAAATACGTGGATTTGAGGCAAATGCGCAAATATGATGCAATGTCACTGAAAATTTCTCAATGATACCCGTTGTATACAAACTTTAAAAATAATTTTTAATTTTTATTAAGCAGCTAATTTCCAACCAACGTGATACAGTAAAAGCCGCTTAATTCGATCACGTTGGTTCCAACGATTTTGATCGATGGAACGGATGGAAAATCCGTTCTGAATCGGGTAGCTGATCGGATTAAGCGTCTTTCCCTGCATCGATTTCCCGAAAATACAATAAAAATGAAAGGTATAATTAGCACTCCTTTGCTAACCAACATCTGTTTACAAAGAAATGCTACACTTTAATTTTTATATAGCGCAAAGTTCACGAAGCCTTCTGGCATCTAAAAATGAACAAAAAATGCGTAGAATGCATTCCAGGTCAATTTCGGATCTACTTTTCCTCCATTTCTGATTTATGAAGCCCGTCACTCGGAGCTAAATCCGCATTGCTGAGGTTAAGTCGGTTAACTGATTCTTTGTGTGATGCATTTTACTCAAAGCTCCTCCGGGGGCTTTTATGGTCGTCCCCCGCCCATCATCACGTGAGTGCAGGTAGCCACTTCATTCATGGCTATCAAAATGGAGTGAAAACAAAGAAACCTGCAACAAGGAGATAAAAGATAGGGGGGTACGAAAAAAAAAAGAAAAAAATTAAAAAAAAAGATGATGCACTGGGTGAAATAAGCCACTGGTTAAAAAGAGGTTAAATTTGAAACAGGGGTCAGGCAAACGTGACTCGTTCGCCGTAATGCGCGCCCCCAGGGGCAAAAAGGGTGAAAATGATGCTCGCAAATCGACCAAAATTCGCCAGTTTTTTTACGGCAATTGATGACCCACATTAAGGCGAACGGGGCAGAGAAAAAAAAAAGCCCAAATAATTGCAGTCGGCTACCGTTATTCCACGAAAATGTGATTTCGGGAGGATTCGCATATAATGTTAGGCTGCCAAATTGGATAATAATTCGCTCTAGACTGGCTGCCCGTCCGCGGAATCTTAACGAATTGAATATTTGGGCGAAAGTAGGGGTGCCGCACTCCTACCGAAATGGCCCACCTCAATAAGTCTGCCATAAAAGCCATACACACTAGAGGGAACTCAAAAATGTGCTTGTACACCAGCAGTTGTGGCAGTAGCTAGGTGGCAGCCAATAGGAATGCCTGTAGGTGCGTTTGAAACTAGGTCAAACAAAATCCGGCATTCCTATTGGCTACCACTAAGCTACTGCCACAATTGCTCTGGTGTCCCAGCATATTTTTGAGTTCCCCTAATATAGCAGTGGTAAAAATTGCACGCAACCCGAGCAAAAAGTTACTGTAGTTAAGCGCAAGTATACGGTATTTTTTTTCAGAAATGGGTTACTCAGACAAAATCTTTACGAATGGTACTTTGCAAACAGCAGTAACCTAGAGGGCATTTTTTTAAACCAATGGGCGCGTGTCGATTTTGCACACGTGACTTCATGACTGCCAAAGTACGACTCGTGAAGCTTCCTCCAGAGCACATCCAGAGATGACATAGCGCATCATTTGACCTTTATAAAAATACTCTTGCAGTTATGCTTTTTTATATTGCAAGGAATGGGTGAAATTACGTTCACGCCATATTTATTATTAAATTTACAAAGCAAGTATACGTATATGCGCGGCTATCTAATGCACGGTGTCCACGATATGTCACCGGAACAATTTCTAAGATAACACCTGTTTGGAGACTTTATGGACATCCTGTATACCGTATAATCATGGCTATAGGTTTTTTTTTTCCAATAGCATTTCCTAACCAGGGAGGTAGAGGCAAAATCTAGCGATTGTTTTATAAGTCTATACCAAAAAGCTATGTCTTGTCACATTGGCAACGTCCATCCATCTTCAAGTGCATGGTTGGTGTCATAAACAGGAAAAAATCAGCAAGACTTGAAATAATACACCTGTTAAATTTATTTTATTTGAAAATCAGATAAATAAATTGGCCATGGCGGATTTTTCCTACATTGCCAATGTGACAAGATTGCGAAGGGTTATTTATTGCTCCCAAAAAGGCCATTGAAATCAAACTGTAGGTTATTGAACATCTTTGCCATTAAATAGATGCGTGAAAGCTACCAATATAAAATAAAGACACGATGATAATAACTCATTTTTTTTTCTTTGATTTGCAGCACCTCACCTGACCGGACGGTCAGCCTTCGGTATGTTGGCCTCTTACAACAGTCCAGATCCAGAATTGAAAAATTCAGGAAGACTGGCTCTGATCACCGAAGAAGCCACCAGATCACTGGCCAAAAGGTAAACAAACGAAACTTCTTTTACGTACACATACAGCTAGAAAAGGAACTCGCATAACACTGCGCATTGTGCGAAATAGTAGGTCAGAATTGACACGTGATCTTTTAAGTGGGCCTCACAAAATGTAGAAAATTGCGCAAAATTTAGTGCTCTTGTCACAGTACTGTAGCCTATATCCAACAAAATGTTGACATAACATTGATGACCATTACCTGCACTAGAATTCAGATAAGATTCGTACTTTCATCGCAAAAAAGATAACAGATTAAAAAGGAATTTTTTATGCATTTTTGGTTACTTCAAAATATAAATACGTGAACTCTTAATTAAGGCCGTCAAACACACGAGACAAATTATATACAGAAACTTCTTTCCAGATATAATGTTGCCTGATATTTTCAAGTTAGTTTAGGACAAATTTCCTTCGCAAATATGTTTCCATGTACATTTCCAGAATAGAAAACGATTCCCTTCTGAGCAAGTTAGTTCTGTTGGGTTGTCAATCAGGAAAAAAAATACGTCATAGGATGGGCTAAAAGCAGCGCTGTCCAGTTAGTTCACCCACATTTCCTTTGAGACAGTGCTGCCAAATACTGCATCTACAAGTGTAGCATAGGGATATATTCTGAAAGTATCGCTCCGTGTGTGCAGCAACAGGCAATTATTTCAGGTGAAATAACTTTCCATCAAATTCTCAATTTATTTCCAGATATAACTTTCCCCTTGTATGACGACCTTTACTCAATTTATTGCCAGATATAACTTTGTCTTTGTAAGACGACCTTTGCACAATTTATTTTAAGTACGGACATTTCCTCACAACATACATGAAAGTCAGGGAATTTACTATCTAATCTATGATCATCTAGAGTGACACGTTTGTCATTAGGTATTTTTCCGCAAGGGTTAAAGGTTGAAACCGTGGAAAATGGTATAAGGAAGCACCCTGTAAACTCTACAGGGTGTCACACAAATTGCATCATCAATCCACTAAGTTTCTTTCAATTTTGTCCTCACTTGATCTCGATTTGGACCCGAAGCTTCCCCGTATAATCTCACGAGGAAAGTCCATTTTATCCTGAAACAAATTCGGTTTCGGACACAATCGAGCTGACCCCATTGTTCATGAAATAAATTTCTGAACAAGTGAACAAGTTGGTCGATTCGGAGTCCTTTTCCTTCTCACTTTGTTGCGTGCGATACATTTCGTTTGATGCATTCTTCTTTTGTTTCGTTTATATATTCTTCTTCCATTTCATTCTTATCGTTGTTATGTATGAGGGTTGCGTGAAAATAAAAATGCGAAATAATTGGGCATAAACGCAGTCCGGTCACCCGTTCGCCAAACACAATGCGATTTGCCAAGTTCTGCCATTTGCACTTTCACTCTTTGAACGAGGCAATTGAGAAAGCGACACAAGTGCTCTCATTTTTGAGCCTATGGCACGCCATGGCGTGCTAACTTGCCCCGTTATTTTTGGGTGAATCGCATTATGCGCCATGCGTGACCCCGAACAAATAAACAACGAACCCAAATGTCCATTCACCATTATTCGCCGGCTTCGTACAATGCATCCGTTTCAATTCAAAAGAGCAGCCCTGATATAAGGTCGAAAAAAAGATTTTCGGACAATCGCGACAATGGAGAGGAGAAAAAAAGGGGTGAAGAAGTGGAAGAAGAACACGAGAAAAGCCTAATTTGGTAATAACTTAGCACACGATGACGAGCCTATGTAGAGTCTGAGAAGAAAATTAAGCAGAACTTTGAAAGTAAACATGTAAAAGTAACCTCAATCAAACAATGAAAAAGACTTAAGAATGAAACAAAAACGAGTAAAAATCAACGGTCTTACAGAAATGTAGGTACAATGTACAAAATCATTGCTCCAATCAAACAATCAAAACATTTTTTTCTAAGAATTCAACTAAGGATGTATAGCACGAAAAATGGTAAAGCATGCAATGGTCTTCCAGAAATATTCGTACAAAAGCATTTGCTCCAATGAAACAATCAAAAAACACTTGCAAAAGTCCCGTTTACAGACTACGACAAACTGAAAACAAAAACCACAAACGGCTTGCCCAAAATCGTTTGCCCTTTTTAGTTACAACAATCTGAGTGTAGACACTATGGCAAACCATTTTCAACAAACGTATCTGCTAGGCAGACGATTTTTGGCAATCATACACTCGTGGAACATTATTCCACGTGCAGCAAACCACATGACTTAGTTCAAACGTGAAACAAACCATTTTTGTTCCTTTGATGTTACCGACACTCGCCAGGAAGGACAAATGGTTTGTAGCAGATCATTTTTCGGTTTGTTAGTTTGTCCGAAATTGTTTTGTAACATTTTTTTCCCAAACCAATTGAGAAACCGCTTGTCGTAGTCTGTACGAGGCTTAAGAATTCAACTAAGGATATTGCAAGAAAAATGGAATAGCAATTGCTTTTCCAGAAAAGCTTGTCTAAAAGCATTTATTACAACGAGATAATAAAAAAAACTTTTGCAAAAAATTCAATCGAGGATGTATCAAGAAAAACGATAAAGCAATGCTCTTCCACAAATTATCGTGCAAAAGCATTTGCACTAATCAAACAATCAAAAAACGACTTTGCTAAGAATTCGATTAAGGTTAAAGCAAGATATCATGAAAATTGAGAAATCAATGCACTTGTAAAAATGCAGTTCGTGCTAAAGCACGTGTTCCAATTAAACAATCAAAAAACGATTTCGTTAAGAATTCGATTAAGGCTGAAGCAAGAAAACATGAAAAATCAATGCACTTGCGAAAATGCAGTTCATGCAGAAGCCTTTGCCCTGAACCATAAAATCAAAAGTTTACAGTACTTGAGGAAATTTGTCAAAGAATCCCTTACGGCAATGTAACGCGCAAGTTCCAAGAAACAGGCGTGTTTCATTACAGTTGAAGTTTTCAAGCCCCTGGCTTTGCCTAGTATCTGTTCATAATAATAATAATAAATACCTATAACCACTTTCTCGAATTGTGGCCGCAAGGCTACATCTTTTAAAACACGTGTTTTTAACACATTCATTTAAACGTGTTTTAATCAATTTCTTCAAATAACACGACCATATATAGATATGCATTTTAATGTTTGGAATCCAAATTCCGATCGTTTTCTGTAAAACAAACATGAACCATTCGTCATGAACAAGTAAAAACATTTGTTTGCATGATATGAAAGAACTTAGCAACCGGATTTTAATGAAGCAAAGTACACTGAAGCATGTACATCATATGCTCTTAACTTATAAAATTATTTTTTTTTATCAGAGATTCCACAGAATTATCGACCAATGCTCCCCATTTCACACAAAATCCACAACATTTTTTTGTGATTCCTGGCATTTTTTCACTGTTTGCATTATCAGCTACCAGACTCGTAACATCGTAATGAAACTATTACGAGATAATTGCAACTTCTTAAGATGATGATAATAAAAATTTCATCGATTTTTCCCCCGATATATTTATTTTTCTGAAAATGTTTCGACAACTAATTACGAGTCGTAAACACCTATTTCGGTAATTTTAGAGATTTCGATTGCGTGCGGGAACAACATTCCAAAAGTGGTTTTGCTGTTTATTTTACAATTATCTTTGGTCTTGATCTAAAGTATTCGAATCAGTCTTGTTCACGAGATAAAAAAATAATCTGAAATATAGTCAAATTCAGATTGTGGACATGCAAAGCAGTGCTGATGCTCCTGGTTTACAGACATACAGTAATGCGGAAAGGAAAGGCTCAAACGTATTCTACCTGTCAATTAGTAACGAATTAAAACAAAAAAAAATTGTTTTTTGATATCTATATAGGCCTCCAATTACACTTCCTGAATGTTACTACGTTTAGGAAGGCAATGCTCTCCCATCGATAATTAAATTTTGCATCATTTTCGAGCTGTCTATAAAAGAGACATGGCTCAAATGAAGGGGGATTTCCCCATGCATGCAGAATTTTAATGTCACTTTCTCCTCTCTTTATACAATTCCGCCGAATCGTGACCAGACTTTCTCTTATAGCGAAATTATTGTAATCATCGTGTAACCCCTTCACGTACGCAATATAGACACGAGTTCACCATAACGCTATATAGACGCCAGAGAGAGTAAATAGAAATTCAAACGTGCACTCGCTTAATATTTAATTACACACGTCGCACGACATCCAGTATACAAATTTTTTTAAGTGATTTACGAGCACTAAGTGCATCGACGCAAACCAGAAGACCCAAATTCCTGAACGACCCACGGAGACGTCGAGCAGCGCCTCAGGCGGCGAACCTGCAAAAATCGCATGCTGCGGATTTAGGAACTTATGCAACGCACTTATGACTGACTTAGAGAAATGTTAAGAATACCATAGGTCTTAAAATTATGTGCTTAACAAGACAGTTTTATTTTTATTAAAACTTTGTAATTACCACGTGCTAATAAAATGCATAGTTTCATTTGGAATTGACCCTTTTACTAATCAGATCCTCTTGCGGATTTTTAAGGAACTATTGAAAGGCATTAATTAGAAACGCTAAGCTAGCTAAGGCGCGCGCTGGCTCACTTGAAACGAACGCGAGGACTCGGAGATGGAACAACGTTGGGGAATCGTGCC
>JAQGBX010001821.1:0-22915 GCA_034698745.1 Megaphyllum sjaelandicum | reverse complement strand
CAACCTACAGAACATTAAAAGGATTTAACAAGTCAGTTAGCGAGGCTAGTCCCTCGACACTGTCTACGTCTCTCTCTCTCTATAAATACAAAACGTTTCAGGATCGCAAATATTTTCCTGCAATGACATTTATTTACACAAAATGTATAAGATTTTTTACAAAAAAAACCCTTTATGTCCATTATTCCTGAAGTTATGGCATGCTCTCTAAATAATATTTTTTCCGATATTAAAGGAATTTTGAATTCATGTTAAAAAATTCGATATACATTCGTAATATAGCAGTTTTTCGATTTAATGTTTTAGCATAAAACTGTATATCAAGATTTGTTTTTAAAACAAAATCCACTAGGGAGTCTGATAAACTACGTACACTACCCAGTTTGAAGAGATATTCATTCCTGAAGCACCAAAAAAACTGTTTTGGCTTAAGTTATTGGATTTGCGTGCATCAATATGGCAGCCAGGGCCCAAGGCGCAGGCATGCATGTTGCAAACAAAAAAACAGAACTTCGAAGTAGTGGGAAAAAACAAAGTAAATTCTCTATTCCATTGATTTTTTGATCCTGCACTTGAAAAGTCATTAAAAATGTATGCGCGATACAGGCTTGACTCGTCCCCAACTGGTGCAGTTTTGCCAACAAATTTAGCCGCTTTTTGTTTTTTACGTAACGTTAGCTTGGATTACTTATTTCCCTTTTGGATTCATTATTTTGTACAATTTTTTTTAAAATTTGGACTAATTTACTATTTTTCATCAATATTTACCCAGCGTGTTTGGACTTATATTATCAATAATTATCAGAAATAAACGAAACAATGGACAGTAAACTAATATATAGATGTGCCACCAATCTAAACAGAACTGTTAACAAATTGGTGATTGTTGCAACAATCAGTTCATGAAACATGCTTTCTATAAGATTTTTCCATAAAGTATTTATAAACCCGTTTTTGGCACTGCTATAACTTGTTACAAAATGTATTTTGCATAAAAAGATAGCATATCATAGAAAATTAACATATTTCAAGGTTATGGTAATACATGGAATAATTAAGTACGTGTCCGTTTGTTTTAGAAAAATATTTCTAATACTGGTAGCAAATTACAACAAAATGTTAGACAAATTTTACACATTTTGCTAAATAATGTGAAATTGCGAACACTATTTATATTCCGCGAATATTGCTACAATATGTCATTTCAGACACAGATAGCATACTATAGAAAACAAACATATTTCAATAGTGTAGCAACAAATCGAGTAATTTACTTGTCCGTTCGTTTTAGAAACAATTTTCTAAAATACTGGCAGAAAATTACAAGTAATTTCAAACAAATTTACGCATTTTGCCTAAGAATGTGATATTCCAAATATTAATATTTCCACATATTTAACAATTAAAGTATTAAAGAATATCATGACATGTAACCATGTTTATCAAATGACAATTATATCAAAACGTCATATTAAAGGAATGTAACATGCTGCACAACAAATAAACACTATTTTTGATTTCTAAACTACAGCATATATTCTCAAAAAATTAGTTTTAAAAACCCACTAAACCTTTTCACCCTGATTTTGTATTCCTCTCTAATTCACCTACATAATATATTATGGGAGCAAAGTAACATCAATTTGCATATAAATGTAGGTAATAAAAAAGATTCAAATGTAGCATCAAACATTCATTATTTACAATTTCCAGTTAAAGAAATCTTCAATGTAAACTCAAAAGCACAATTGTTTTATTCAAGAGTTTCTTGTTTGACTTGTTTGCAAAAGCCCTAGAGTCCATAAACCAACCAGTGCTACTATAAACTAAATTTGATTACAGATCTTTCTGTCTAACAAAGTAGAGATTATAACTAACTACACGTAGACACGCGTTATGTTCACCGTTGCTAAGCAAAAACCTAAAAATATATTGTACTTGTGAAATTTCAATCAACATTTGCCACTGTTAGGCAAACTTTTGCATTAAATCACGTCAGTTAATGATTTACGAGTACCAAGGCAATTTCGAAAATCTTTGTGTAATCAGCTTTCCAGTCATTTATATTGCATACGGATTTCATTCATTTTTTAGTTTCCACTTGTTTCCCATGTTCCGCCAGAATGACCGTAAAATCGCCCGAAAATCCTCAAACAATAATGTATCAAACATTTATACAACGGAACTTCATTTAGAAGAACTTGCTTTACACGAATTCATGATAGTGCGAACTCCTTTTCCAGGCCCTGTCCTATAGAATGGTCGAAGAAGGTTTATTTCTTCGTACAATTAAGTTTTCGGATAAAACGAAAAAATTGTCGAGTTCCCGAACATGTTACGTTAAAATGAACTTTAAACAATATAAGAAAATGTAAATTATGTTGGAGAACTTGCCGATAAAAGTTGCATGCAGTCTCCTCCTATGCATACACAATTGTACACTTTAGGTTTAATTCTTATTGTCTCGATCATGTTTTTGTCTGTATATATCTGATAAAACGAACAACGGTATATACTGTACCAACAATTGTTGGCATCCTCTGAGATTCGTTTGCAAGTGAAGCAGATCTAATGAATAAACGAAATTCCCGACCTAATTTGCAAAAACTTTTCTATAAACTGTTTATATTTCACCAGGTATTCACAAGAATGACCGTAAAATCACACGAAAATATTTTAAACAATGTATTTCTTTCAACACAAAAAAATACACTTTGTGATAGATATCAAACATTAGGCTAATACAGTGGAATCTCATTTAAGAACTCACATAATTCAAATTTCAGATAGTACGAACTGATTTAGAATTCCCCATCCTAGGTATATGGACAAATAATGTTAATTTATTCGTTTAGACGAATTCCGAATTCGGATATTACACATTTTAGCCTAAAACGAACCAATTTTCTCGAGTTCCCGAGCATTCACGCTATGTTTCGTTAAAACCAACTTTAGACAATTTAAAAAAAAAAAAAAATGCAGTTTACGTTATATTGGTGAATTTCCCGATAAAAGTTACAGCCCCTTCATATTCATGTACTGTGTAGCCTACGTGGGATGAGTTTTCTTCCAAACTTCAATGAAAATTTAGTTCTTACTGTCGAAGTCATGGTTTGTCGACTTCTGATAAAACGGACAAATGCTGAAAATTAAGAGAAAATTTTTCAAAGGGAATGGACGAAATTCACGACCTACAGTAGTTTGCAATTTTTTTCTACGAATTGTTGATATTTCCCCAGATATTTATCGGATATTTTAAGGTAACCAACATTCAACGGTATTCCAATAAATATAAACAAGAAAATTGTTCTAAATTTGTACGTTCGCCTGCAAGCAAAAGTCCACCATTTTCAGCCCCGCAAGGCCTTCCGGGCAGAATGGCTTTCTTCCTTTTAAGAACATAAATCAAGCGAAAATTAGACAATTTCGCCTTTGTTGGAAAATCCTATGCGTGTGCCTGAGCTGCTTTCTCTTGACAATGATGCATTTTTTCCAGCTACCATAATGCATCATTTCCATGACAGCAAGTAATAGATTTCCACTCATTGAAATTTGTTCAGCACTAGGTGCCAAGTTTTCCGGCGCGAAGTTTCCGAAACGGCACATGGACTTGAAAGCTCCGAGAGTAAGAGCGCTTTGGAGAAGTAAAAATTTGTCCGGTGCACCCTTCTTATACGACGCAATTACCCTTTGTCTTTTCATCCTGACAAATGCTCTGGCCTAAGAAACCACGTATTGCAGACAACAGCTGGAGCCGCAACTGGTATTGCGGATATTTCCAATATGAAGAGTATTGATTATAGAATTTCACATATATATTTTTTTAAATATGAGATTTATCTACCATGGTGACACTGGTATAAGTTTCATCCCTTATATATAGCACGACCAGAATCAATCTGTCTTTCGGCCAAAAAAGAAAAACGAAATTTGAGCCTCACGCAGCAATGGCTATTTGACACCTGGTCAAATCATGCCATAAAAAGGTTTGTCAGTGTTTGAAGTATTTTATTGCAAATGTTAACTTGTTTTACATATTGTCTAATAATCCAAAAATCTGGTTCCAAAAAACCAGAAAAAAAAATTCATGTTACAAAAAGTTTTTTTAGAACTGCTGAAGTTAATTTATGAAAATGTTTATATGCCAAATGTGTAGATGTCTACTCAATTGTTCGTGCAATTCATTCTGTCTAGAATTCCCTTGTTCCCTTGTTTTAGATATTTCCTAATAATCCGAAAAAAAATTCTGGAAAAAATCTCTCACATTGAAAGTGATGTAACATCTCCAAAACCCCCAGAAAAGTCACAATAACGTTTAACCATATGTTTCGAACTGCTAAACTTAATTCATGAAAATGTTTATATACCAAATGTGTATCCACTCAAACGTTTATGCAATTGAACCGAATTATGTCCGGAATTCCCTTGCTCCCCTGTTTTAAGTGCATGTATTGTCTAATGATCCAGCAAATTATGGAAAAAAACTCTCGCATTGAATGTGATGTAACATCTCCAAAACCCCAGAAAAGTCACAATCACGTTACAACATATTTGCTACGTAGAGCGAAATTCGTGAAACCACAAAATATCACTGTGGTGCGAAACTGAACATTAGTACACTAAAATAGTAAATCAAACAATGGTGCTGCATATTACACTGTACATGTACAGTATTTGCTAATGAGAACCTGAGATTTGAAAAATGATGTATCACATTACTCTATTTTCTGTTTAGGTTTCTTTCACCAGACAGCAATCGTAATATGACAAGTGAGTAATATTAATTCTCTCGTGTAATTCAAGCCTTATATTGCCATGACGTATTTGTATATTGATCGTATTCTTCATTTGTCATAATCTATATAATTTGGCATACCGGCTCAGATTTCTCCCTTTGATTGAGCATGCTAAGAACATTTTTTATATTCTACTTCTATTCTTTACCCTACAGTCAGTACATAGTACCATTTGGCAGGGGGATCATTATGCAAATTAAGTCAGACTAAACAGTCGCCATGGTCAACATTGTATTACTGATTTTACAATTGTACTTGGAGCATTTTGGCAGCACATAGAAAAAAAAATAGGATTTCCTCTTCTAAAATCATACTGTATACAGTGGAACTCGAATAAGTGAAAAACCGACCGGGTAAGGAAAACCATCGCACTTACCCGTGTTTTTTTTTATTTATACTAATTTTGCATCGACACGTTTATTTTAGCTCAGTTTATGCTCAGAGCAGTCAAGTAACAATTAGTAGCTTAAATCTCTTAGTTTCTTCAACAAGTATTCATTGTTAACTAAAACCAAAGTTTTTTTTTAAAAAAAACAATTTTTAAATCGTTTGAATAATCCAGAAAGTTGAAATTGCATCTTAACATCAGAATCGTATCAAGAAGTTATTGCAATAGAATTTTTTAGCTCAGCATATGCCCGAAACAGCGGGTTTCTTTTTTGGTGCTGATTTTATTTCGCTCTCTCATGCAGAAGTTTAATTGTCAGATATACATGTAATTAACAGCTACACTCGATATCCGTTTTAGTGAACCTACACAGAGACCCCTCACATCCCTCCCCCCCAAAAATGTTCGTAAAGGAGGAACTTAATTACTAAATGAGAATGCCATTAAAGAAACATAAATGGCAAGTTTCACTCAACTTTAATATGTACAGTATGTTTGAGATAACTAAAAAGTCCAACACCTAATGTTCACTTGTCCAAGTTTCTCGTTTTAGCGGTTTTCACTTATCCGATTTCACTTAACACACAAAACATAGAGCAAAAGTTCAAGGCATGAGTATTTGTTCCAAATATCAGGTTTTTATTCGAGTCCGACTGAATTTTTATTCTATTGACCAATGCACGTATCTAAGGTTTAATAAATTTTTTATGTTATATAAAACCCGATAAGTGAAAACCTCCTACATGAAAAAAGCTACTATGTGGCAATTATTTGCGAGCCCCATGTGCAGTTTTTGTGTATAATATTCAGGACCGGATAAGTAGAAATGACGCCATGCAGTCCATAAATTGGCAGCCGTCAGTACGGCAAATTTACTTGCAGCAGGATAGGGGAAATTCCCGCTTTTTAGTATCTAAAAATATTTGGCAATAGGGAGCGACATTTACCAGAATTGAAGGAAATCGCGGCGTGCATTTCATTCCACACTATTAAACGGAGGTATACTGTAGGCTACTATACAATCACTGTAAGTACATTGTTCAGTATTATGTTGGTAAAAAACTTCATGAAAATGGTAAATATTCTAGCATTAAGAATTTAAGAAGTGTACACTTATGGATTCTTTAGGTTGTTTATCGAGCTAAAGCGCGGAATATTTTTGGTCCACACAATTTCTCAGCGACTTAGTATGGTATCCAACTTGTGTGACAGGGAGATGAGCAGTTTGTCAGAACCAAAAAGAATTCTTACATGAAAGCTCAGCAAACAGATATAGGTCCACTACCTGTCGCAAGGAAGCATTAGCTGCAGTTACTCTTCTTCGTGCTTATTTTGAGAACAAAGCTGAGGACCTTAATAATATGAGCTACCTGGACGTCTCGTCCACTGGACGATCAGTTTTGCGGCATGACTGCGGACTATATTATTTAAAAGAAAATGTCTAAATACTTATATCGATGTTCCTGCTAGTTAACATGTATATTTTTATTACGGTCTCCTACTTTATTGCTAGACCTTTCTGCTGAATGTACATGTATTCGGTTTAAAGCTTTCTTCATGTTTTTTATCAGTAAATGTTCTTCTAAGAGATTAAGCTACACTGTATTTGTCTAATTTGGACAGAAACTGATTTAATTTAAGACGAATCCCGCAAAAAAACCGATAAGTGAAAAAACCGGATACGTGGACACAATATCGATGCCCTGTCGATTTCCACTTATCAGGGTTCGACTGTACAAACTGTTCAGTAATTATGCCAGAGGTTTTTTGCCGGAATATGTTAGCTTTAATTTAGCTAACAATGCAGATCTTGGAAAAGTGGGACATACCAAAATAGTAGCCTATACCCTCGTATCAAACTATTTGTCAAAAATATGTGGAAATATTCGAAACATGGAATTCGTACTTGTCCCAATTACACAGGGCATAAAATGAAAAATGAAATATGAACTTGTTACAGTTTTATGTCACACGACCACGTGACATGTTGCCATTATGCGATGGTGGTCACAGGCTTAGCTTCGTTACCAAATACGCATAGAAGCCGTTTTATTTTAAACTTATATTTCAATTTAAACAAAATAATGCAACGAGTGGTTGTAAAAAAATTTTAAAAATGTTGCAAACGAAAATCTTTAAAAAAAAATCAAATTGGCAGAAGCGCCAAGAAGCCAAGAAGAATAAAGGAAATGTCAAGAATTGTGGGAAAAAAAAGTTAGATTACTTCGCACATACCATTTGTGTTATTGTGCAGGACTTCCTAGAATAACAGAACATGGCATTGTACCGACTTTCTTGGCCAGTGGCACTGAAATTAAGTCTAGAATTAACCAAAAATTAAAGTTTTCATCGAATTCGATTATTTTAAGTTTCTTCAAATATTTGGTGTATAAAAATAGACTAACAAACTACATGTGTCTCCTCGGCAAAACTGAACATTTCCCCTTGGCACATTAATCAGTGTCAGAATGGCACAACCTGGTGGAAAAATGCCTTCGAAAAGATGCTGTCTTGGCAAGGTGACCAGATGGAAAGCTACGGCAACACATCTTCAAAATCAATCAGGCCATGAAACGTGTCAAATAAATGCTAATGCATTCAACACGATTCCCCCATCACATTTCCAACGCTTATTAAATGTTGTAAATCAGAAAATCCTGCAGTCCTCCATCTCATCAGCCGATGTCATAATCCCAATATACCCAAAAAAACCGGACATCTGCCAGAACTTGGCGCAACGAAGACATTATATGGGCACTCGTGATTTACAGAACTGACAATTTGTACGACGATCATTTGTCACAGGAAGGCAATATTCTAAGGACACGTCTGGCCGGAACTCCTTTTCCCCTTTGAAATATGGATCGGAACTTGCCATAAAAATGACTTCCATAGGTAAAAGGGTCTCGTGGCGTTCCTCCATGGCGTCTGCTGTATGTGCAGGGTTTGATAAAGGGAAATTTCACCATTTCGAATGGAGACTGCTAACAACACCCTGAGACGGATCCTTGAAAGATTTACTACACGAGCATAAGAAAGAAAACCATTGATGTGAGCCGTATTCTATTGCTACTTTTTGTTTTGTTGGTACTCTTGGTCATGATCGAATGAACGACAATGTCAATAAATTCTTAAACAAAAATCCAAACAGAAAAAATGCTCAGAATTCTGAGTGCAAATTCTATAATTCGATGAATTACTATATTCTTATCCCGGAAAATATTAATTTGCTGAATTAATTGTTTAGTTTTGATAACACTACTTGGACCGGAAGAAGAATATTGCAGTTGATGGCAATCACTGCGAGATGTTTGAGGTTAACGTGTAACGCTGTTAAGATTGTCTCAAATTGAAGAAAATCAATAATGTATTTTTATACACTGTACATGTATATCGTAGCTCTGCATTATTGGCATTTCTAAAAAATCACTGTTTGGTTTTTGAAATAAATCATGGTTTTCAGCAAATATTAGCGCATCATTATGAAGCCCTACAGATTTTGTACTTGGTTCGAAATCCGTGCCATTTTCCTCGAAATAAGAAGATACTGTCAAATTTTATAATACTGTATGCTACGTGGTTCTCCTTAAAATATAAGATGATGTCAGTTTTTCTTGGGCAACAAGACCCTCCCCGTTCACCCGGGCTTGGGACCGGCAACAATAGCGAAATACATCACTGCACGTGGCTGGAAGAAGAACCTAGGCTAATCGAGGATGAGGACAGGATGTGAAAGGAAGACGGTAAAATATTCGCTGCTAATTCCACAGCATAAGAAGTTGGAATCAGTTCAACCTTTGCGTTCTGCTTTTATTCCCTCAAGTTCAAGCTCGTTTCTAAATCCAGCTCGCTAATAAAACGCCCTAAAAAGTGGGGAAAGGCGCATGCTTTTTCTCCCCCTGTCATGTCACCTTCGGAAATGGCAAACAATCGCTATTTAATCCTGAAAAACAAGACATTGCCACAGCTTCCCGCATCGATTTTCAAGCCAAATGCAGTGCACCTCAACATCCACAGAGCGGCACATCTGCAATTACTTATTGACAAAGTTATTATCGGGGATAATGCATGCACCTCGGGCTAGCCATTTAGTTAACTTTTATTATAATGAAAAAAATAGCACTGCTCGTCTAACGGTTGGTGTCAAGAGCCAGCCATTCTCTTGATTTGCCATCGAAAATTAACTTAGCGTCTTGCTTCGCATCCCCATTACGCCCCTGATTGCTTTCGTTGACCATAATGGCCGAGCGGTGGCTAAATACCCGATTAAATGACCAGCGCTTCCAAAGGCATCCGTGCTTGCACTTGGGAAATGGGAAGGGAAAAAATCACCAAGATCATCTCATAAGAGAAAAGGGGCAGAGATTGGATTTACAAAAACGTGGGATTTTGTGGTCATGTCCACCCTGGTCATTATGGCCACCTAATAAATGGTGATAATGAATGGATTTATAAGGTATAAGCTAGGATTATGTCTCTGGCGAGATGGATGCTCATCCTTTGTGTTGTTCCTTCTGCAAACATCCATGTCTTGTAAAGCTGAACAGTCGAACCTCGTTAAGACGAATCGCGAGGGACATCAAGATTTACGTTTAGTACCAGCGCACGTTTACTCCTGCCTTATTAGTTAATTTTCCTAATCCCTGTTTTGAGAAGTGCATTTTTTCAGGTATATTATAGCAATAAATTGCTCTTATCTCTAAAAATAGTTTCATTTTTAATGTAATGACGGTATTTTTTTGTAAGCAGGCAAACACGCAGAACACCGAAGCTTTCAGTGATTGCCCCTTATTCAAAGCGCTGGTTTTCCAATTTTCAAAATCCATCCAATTCTTTCATTCTTAGAAGCAGAATTCTTCAAAACACTTAATTAACTATGAATATTATACTTTTTTATGTTTGCAGATATATTGATGTCGGTAACTGAATGAGAAAGCATATAAGATAGTCGATATTCGGTTTCAAAATTATATCATTATGAAAAACACAAGATAGCTGTGCAAACCTGCAATTTATAAAACGTAGAAGTACTAGATCTGGGGCGTCTTAATAAATGATGACAACATCATCATAATTTAACAAATTACGTCAGCATCCGACTTTTAATGAATGGTCTCATCACTAAAAATTTTAAGAATGTTATTATCAGAAGTGTGCTGGATGCATGACGACATCAGAATTTTAATTGATGACGTCATTTATTAACATTGCCCATTTTTTTCGGACATTCTGGCACATTCTTGCGAACAATTAACAATGTATTTTTTCGTCCATTTAATCGGGCATTGTTTCGTATATTTAAGCGTAGATAGGCGTTAATACGTAGATAGTATCATTTGGCGGGGATGGGGGGATCCTTACAAAAATTAAGTCAGACTAATTAGTTATACATGTATTTCCCGTAGTTGGGAATTCAATCGGGGACTTTAATTTGGGACTCGAGCATTTAATCGTAAATTTTGTTTAGGACACACAAACGGACATTTAATCAGATGTCTTAAAATTCCGATTAAATTAATTCGCGCAAAATGATGCCGTCATCGTCCAAAAATGTTCTGAATGACGTCATCGGAATTCTAAGTTCATGTCGTCATTAATAAAAATGCCCCATTTTTTGGAAACTTTTTTTGAAGATTTAGTCAGACAATTTTTTAAAGATTTAATCGGACATATTTTTAAAGATTTAATTGCATATATTCTTTAAGATTTATTCATACATTCTCATTTAATCGAACATCCAAAACTCGATAACTACCTCAAATCGGAGAAAGATATACATCATACGGGTACGTCAAAATTCAGAATGAATTTTGAAAAATGAATAATAATAATAATAATAATAATGAATAACTTATCCTTATAAGGTAAGCATGCTCATAATACCTAGAGAAATTCTGATATATAAAAACTAGCATACAAACTTCTAACCGAAGAGCACACCGTTCGTAGCATTCAGATTTCGCAAACAGTCATCCAAAAATATTTCCAAATTAAATCTTGCCCCAAAGCAGTTCATGCATCAGAAATTATCAAAACATGCATCCCGACGTCCAACAAGAGGCAACAGCGGCGAAACTAATTTCAGACTAAAATTCCAGCATTGTGGGCCGCTGCTCATTCAAACATAATTAATCTTCCATTAAGAACCTGAAAGATTTTAACATCTGCCAGTGACAGTGCTTCAACCTATTTAATGGGATTAAGGGCTTCGATTCAATTTGAAATGGGCTCCACAAATGATTAAAAAGACGAAAAAAGGAACAAAATGATATTGAATCGAGCAATGTGCTCGAATTTTGATATGGAATTCATAAGGATGGTCGATTCCAGAAATTACAAAACCCTCCCGAAAAGGATCGTGGATGAATTACATGCAGTGACATAAGAGGGTTTATCATTTTCTCTCAGATTTAAATTGGAAATGAGCTGTCACGACAATACATCCTTACTGTAAACAGTGTAGACGGACACTGGAACAGAATTATTCTACTGAAAGCAACCATTCGAGTGTTTGATTAAAGGATCAAATTTGATTTTCTCAAAAGTTTTTCCATAGTTTTCTTTTCCCGTTGAAATAATAATAATATATTTGCATAAAAACTAGTTACAGAAACAGTTACATGTTGTATACTATCTGTGCAATTCTGTAATAATACGCGTTTGGTCTGCAAACATGCCTAACAGACCACGTTCGGAACACGTTATCACCACGACAAAGAATACAATGGAACATGCAGTATCTAGTTATTTACCTGTATTTTATAGCAAACCTAATAGAAATATTTCAGAAAAATGTTCCAAATAAACATAATATATTGGTTCTAAAAACAGTATTTTCCTATATCAATAATATAAACATGTTGTTCCAATGTCATAGCCTGGTAGTGGTAAATAGCAAATTCGTTGAATTTTCTACAGTATAAAAAGTTGATGTTAATATGTCTATAATATTTCAGAAATGCTCTGAACAGTTGAAATCTTAGTGCAATTTATTACTAAGTATTTGTTTTTAAGTGTGGATATTTCACAAGCTGTATAAAAACATCAACGTGATGTTCAAATTCATAGCCATTCCATTTTCATGTAGTTCTATAAACAGCAAATATTTTGCTTGTTCTCCAATATAATAGAAAATTATGTAAATGTGTCAAAAACAATTTCAAAATGCTCTGAACATACAGTTAAAGCCTTATTGCAATTTATTACGTAGTATTTGTTTTTAATCGAACTTAATTTTAACTTTTATATAAACATCAGCGTTATACTACAAAATGTTGATCATTCTACAAGATTTCATACAAAATAAAAATATGTTACATGCGTTTAATACACAATGTTAAAATAATTAACTTGAAATGATTAAATTTACGTATAATTTGTCATAGTCAACTAGTTACAAACAGCACATACTTTGCATTCTCCACAGTATAATAAAAAAGTAGGTAAATAAGTCTAAAACCTTTTTGAAAAGCTCTGAACATGCAGCTAAAACCTTACTTCAATTCATTACGTAGTATTTGGTTTTAATAGTGCTTAATTTTAACTTTTTTATAAACATAAGCATTATATTATCCAATGTTGATCATCCTCGCGATCCCAATAAATTTTACATAAAATACATTAAACATTAAATAGATTAAATTCACGTAAAATCTAAAATAAAGCGCAGTTTTCCGCTTTATTGCTGAGGTTTATTTGAGTGAATAACAACCGAAAAGAATCCTGACAGAAAAAAAAATGCAGGAGCAAATCTAAAAGTTTAGAAAATAAAATCCAAAGTGTACTTTCATCGTAAGCAAGAAACGTGAAAACGTGTTCGAACATATTTCAAACATTCTTGTCCACGTAAGAAATTCAACGACAGACAAGAAGAAAAAAATCCGAAATAAATCGAAGTTTTTCACTTCAAACGCAGGTTTTCAGGGCAAGAAAAAAAACTTGGTAAGGAGGCTAGCAGAGCAAAGAATGTAGCAGCAAATTCCCTAGTTTAGCAAAATGTATCATTTCACTTGTTAGTCAGCCATAAAGTACGAAAACCACTTTCCGATACGTGGAGCCTCGGATTATTGATGTTCATGAACGAGCTGCGTCTCGGAGAACAAGAATAATACAACAGAACCAAGAATGTTGGAGGAAGAATAATATTGGCATACTCTGGGTGCCTCAGCAATTGGAATTGCCATTATCATGATGTAAAAAAGTCAATATGGCATCTCGCTTTGGTCGAGTCCGAGCCCCGGGAAAGGTCTTCGGGGACATTCTTCAATTCCAAACTAATCTCGTCGAGGACGTGCAATTGGGATTCTTGTAACCAGATTGCACTCTTACTGTACTGCATGTAGGGCTACACTTTGTAGATCCGAACACCAGGGGGATATATGCAAGTATGGGGACAGTGATGCGATGCATCATACTCAGGCAGTGCAGGCAATTAAAACAGGTTTTAATTGGTAGACAGTGTTTAAGACGTTATAGAAAACGTTCCAAACGATCGAACATCTCCAGGGAGATGTTGACGTCCAGAGAAATGTTACACGTTGTAATCCTGTAAGAGCTGTGTATTACTCAGCATAAGTTATGAGATTAAATTGTATTGCAGTCGAATCTTGTTAAGATGAATCGCAAGCGACGTCAAAATTTGATTGTTTAAACCGTAGTTCGTATTATCAGAAGTCAGGCAAAACATGGCTTATAAATTCCTAACCGTGCAATTAATGTTCCTTTTTAACGTAACATAGCGCGAATGCCCGCGAACTTGAAAATCCATTCTATTATGACGAAAATTTGTAATATCCGAATTCGGAATTCGTTATAAACGAATAAATTAACATTAATTTATTTACTCGTACTCTTTAGAACGGGGACTGGAAATGAGTAAGTAATAGCAGAAATTTTTATAAAGCGAGTTCTTCTAAACGAGGTTTCACTGAAAAATTCTTTGTAACTATAAGTGAGCAATGTTGATTTTTTTCGTTTAAGACGAATTCCTAATTCGGATATTACATACCGTATGAATGTAATAAATGTACGTTTTTACGGGGAATTAAAGTCGAAGATTCTTTCCATTCATATTGGTGGGGTAGGATTTTATCCAAACTTCGTTGGAACTTTTCATTTTATTGTTAAAGCCATGTTTGTCAGGCTTCTGATCAGAAGCCAGGATTAAGTTTTCCTTGTCGAACAAACTTTATAGAAATAACTACAGATAATGTACATAGGCTGATCAACAATTAAGCCACAAAGTACTTTCCTTGGGAAGCTATAAATTTTCTCCACCAATGTTTCAACTGCTGGAAGTACCCTGAGAACATCTTCTGGAATGCTGTTCAACTCCTCCGGCGATTTTTCTTGTTTCTGGATTTTGTCATCCAATTGTGATGATTGGAAATTTATTTCCATATCGTACCCATAAACTCATGTCTCGTCCCCAGTAATGACACGTTTGAAGAAGTTCCTGACAAACCTGAACTCAGTGTGGTTTTTGATCCTTGATAAACAGTCTCGGGACAAACTTTGCCGCCACTCGGCGCATCTGCATTTTTTCAGTTAAAATTTCTTGACTGGAAAAGACTGGAAAAAGTGAGAAATTCAACGCAGTAATGGCGAACCAAAATTAATACTTCTGCATGGTTATCCCAGGGCCCAATTTTTATGTGCAAATTAGCAAACATTTTCACATTTCCCAGTATAAATTTGCAAAATGTTCCACGTTTTCTGAGTACAAATTTGCAACATTTTCAAACATTTCCCGAATACAAAATTGTTACATTTTAGGAAAAAATTATGCACATTTTTTATGGAAAATTGTTTTCAAAATTGTCGTTAGTTAATTTTAAAAAATATTTTCTAAAGTCGATTTTGAAAAAAACATGTCAATTTTTTACATTGTCATTGGCCAGGGAAATTGAAAAAAAAATTCTGGGGGAACCCTGAATTAGCGAGACAATTTTTTTTTAAATTTTACAATTGTTTATGAATTTGCTGAAAGTTTTGCCAATTTGACCTCGAAAGCAGTCGAAAATTTGGAAAATTTCTTCTCACAAACCTGACAATCTGAAATTGTTCAAAATGTTCTAACTTTGTACTGGAAATATTTTTAAAAGTTCGCAATTGGGTTGCAAGGCCTTTATTTAACCACGTATAAGCATTTATTTTAAATTTTCACAAAATTAACGTTTAATTTCCCTGATTTTTTCAAAATGAAGTCATTCTTTTCTCAATTTTCCGAATTATGTTTACTTTAATTTATTTTTGTATACATTTTTATTTCAAATTTATGATTCCCCAGGCAAAGCCGGGCTTTCTAGTTAGTATTTGATAAACAATTCTTCGTTTGAAAACGTACATGCATGTACAGTATATGCATATGTGCCAATAGCCTATGTATGATTACGTAAAACATTCTGCTTTTTTCATTGTTCGTAACATTGTAACTTTCGGTGTACCTAAGTAGTAGTTTTAGCTAATGAGTATTGGCAACTTTTCAGGTAATCCATTGTACAAGAATAGCACTTTCTCATAGTCTTCGGAGATGATTTATACTACAGCTAGCAGTAGGCCAGACGATTCTAGCAGTAATCAATACTAAAGTCAATGTTTTTTGTAACACTTCCCCATTCTGGAGTGTTTTCACTCATTTCTTGTTTAATTTTTGATGATCTTATTTGCTAGCGGAGCGGCGTTTGCACAGACACCAAAATGACTGTTTTTGATTGTCGGCTTCAATGCACGTTAAGGTAAAAAATAAATAATTCTGCTTTACATAATCCCATAAAAACATAATTTTGAATAATGCAGAAACATACTGAAAACTTTAGTTATGTGACGTTCTTTTGGATGCTTACTAGTAAAAATGTTAGAAGCTCGAGATGAACTACAAGGACTATACTTAAAGAATTATAATGTCAGAAAAGCCAGAAGTACTTAAAATGTTTGAGTAATGGGATAATATTTGAAGAAATATTTAATTGTTCTTTTAGAAAGTATTATACATTTGCATAATTTAGCAACATGTACATGCAGGTCTATTGATTAAAGTTTGGATTCAATTAAGAATAATGTGATTCAAGTAAACTGAGAATATATTTTTATAATACATTGGTATCTAATTAAAAACAACTCGCTTTATTCGAATTTCTGAACTCATTTCTAGTCCCGATCCTAGAATATGAACAAATAATGTCATTTCCACACTTTATGACCAATTCCGAATTCAGATATTCCAAATATTCAGCTTAAACGAATGAATTTCCAAGTTCGAGCATTCGCGTTATCTTACAGAAAAACTATCTTTAGACATGAAAATAGGTATGTTATAACGGGGAATTCCCCGATAAAAGTTGAAGCATCATACAAATCATATACATGTATGTGGGTAGGATTTCGTCCAAACTTCGATGAGACTTTAGTTCTCATTGTTGACGTCATGTTTTGTATTACTTTTGATAATACGAACTACGGTTTCAACGAACTTATTTTGACGTCCCTTGAGATGTTGGTATTTTTGTTAAAAAATAAATATGTACTTTATATACAGAATACAGTAGGCCTATAAGTAAATGTACTTGTATTTGGATAAAACGAGTAAATTCTACATAAAATAACACTTAACATATTCAAGGACATGTATATGCAAATATATACGTGTATATTTGCATATGTATATATATATTTTTCATGTTTTTTCGTGTTTTCTTTAATATGTTTTTTGACACAATACCGTCAGAAGTGTTGTGTTACACAAATACATAAAAACAACACTCAGAATCTTTAAAAAAACATTAACGGAAAAGTTATATCGGATTACAAAAACGTCAATTTCGATGAAAAACATTCTGCACATTTTTTGCATGACCATGATCAACCATAAAAAAACTACGTTAGCGAATTTTTATGCCATACAATTGTGATTAATGATCTCACAAGCAGCTGAAATGCTAATTTTCCATTAGGCTATGCAATATCCCAACAAAACATTGTACATAAAAGCTTATTTTGATGTCAAAACACAAAAAGGGTTGCGATTAATGGATCTTTGGCACACGAAAGGATCCCTACCTGGCCAATGGAGCTGTACTGACATGCGATAATTCAGAAGCCATTTTAATTGTACTTGGCAGCAAATTACAGTGCATGTGGAAAATGCTAGGTCAAATTAAAAAAAACCATTTCGATATAATATAACTCATTAAACAAAACTCAAATGATTCCTCTCGATTAAATTCAATTCAATTAAATTCAATATAATGGTTTAAGATTGTTGGAAAATCTTGGCATAACAAGTTAGTTACAATGATATCAGTACACGTATTTCCGAAAGTCACCATGCATATTATACATGAATATAAGATTATTTGATTATCGTATCAAATCGTTTCTATCTTCAGAAAACCATTTGACACACTAATTTGAAAATTTCTAAACTTCACTCAAATGATGTCGAAACTTTGAAATTTGAACATTTTATCATTTAAAGTGAATAACGCCAATGAAATTTAGCAAAGCTCTCTTGAAAAGTAACTAAAAAAATATATACTAGGAAAAAGGATCATTCCAATTCCGAACCTTAAAAAAATCTTGGTCAGATCAAATCACGGCCTGACATTTAACAGAAATTTCATATTCAACTTTCCTGAGTTTTCAAGGTTTTAACAAATTTTTATGACTAACGACAAAACTGACAAGTCCCAATGTTATCTACGATTTTTCAGAATATACACAGGACAACTTTCAATATGTTTTAAAATTAGCCAGGAACATTCTTTTGAAGTTTTTACAAATTATTCGCAAGATGTTGAAAGTTCTGCATATTTGTAATCAGAAAAGAATGCACATTTTTAAAATTTGTACTCAGAAAATAATGAGAATTTTGCAAATTTATCCTTGGATTAAGTAGAAAAATGTTAAATATGTTCACCCAAGAGGTTGACAATTTTGAAAATTTATCCTCAGAAACATTGAACATTTTGCGGATTCATCTTCTGAAATTGTTGACAATTTTGCCAATTTGAACTGGGAAATTTTTTTAAAAGTTGGAAATGGACCCTGAACTAACCAACCTACGTGAATGAACCACGTAGATCCATTAATTCTGGATCGTGACAACATTAATAAGTTGAATTGAATTTTCCTGACTTTTCCAGGTATGGAGGAACTATGTTTAAAACAATCAGTGACATTTCAAGAGAACCTTCCAATGCCCAATCACATCAAATTTGAAACTCATGATATTGACGACTGGATGTCAGAAAATTACAAACTACCACTCGAGCAAAAGTAAAGTCATTTACAGTCATTACGATTTTTTTAAAGGTAGAAAAAGGAGTCGGGGAAAAAACTTTCGGCATTTTAAATGATGTCAGCGCCCCGGTGCAGAAGCACTAAAAAAGCCCATAATTCCACATCCAAAGGTCTTAAACTGGACAGGAAGTAGTAAAACCAACAAGGTCTAGGATAACAATCATAACATGCACACAACGTCTCCTCCTTAACAAAGAACATCTATCCCAAGAGGTTAAAAATGAAGAACACTGACCTGGATATGACCTAATGGAAACTCGTTGCTGCAAAACCAAAATGTCCATTTGGAGAAAGAATCTTTGCACAGAAAATCCAGAAACACTTCCTCGCAGACCATCAGCAATTTCGCCTTAGCCTGTCGCCCACGGCATAAAATGTTTTCCTGAAAAAAATACTTTTAATGTAGTTTTCGCTGCGGGATACGAGAAAACAAGCTCAAGTTAAGACCACGGAAAATCTGGTGTGAAAATGAGTACTCCGCAACTTTTGCCAAACGAAGACCACATCTCCAAAAGCTTTGCGGATAAAAAGGAGTGAAAGGCACGATCAGAGAGGATCAATTAATTTCGCACACGTTTGTGACCACAAAGAACCTTTGTCTAACGCCTCAAAGGTGTTGAGTCACTGCGAAAAACTAAAATCTCATGTTAAAGATAAATCTTTTCGATGTCTTGTCCTGACGTGTGACCATTTGATTCTTACAAAGAATCAAATTTGATGCATCTTCATGAAGTTCTTCGTTAAGTTCGTTCAGAAAGTTTACCCAGAAAGAGGGTCATCATCAATCAACGATGTCATTGATATATCAATCGTCTTGTCGGTTTCCTAACAGCTAGGTTGCCCAACCGTCACCATTAACCCGGGATTGGGACCGGCAACAATAGAAAAATACATCACTGTACGTGGCTGAGAAATCTGATCATTGCACATTCTAACAAAAAATGAAAGTTTGTGCACCTTCAGGAAATTCTTTTTTTTTTTAGAACGCGCCTACCCAAAAAGAGGGTCTTCATCATCAACCATGGGCTCAACCGCCGTTGATGTTATAGACCGGAGCCAATGAGACTCCGGCAGTAGATAGCAAACGTCTTGTCGGTTTTCTGGCAGGTAGCTCATCAATACTCATTTGCCCAACCCTCCCCATTAAGCCGGGCTTCGTGCCGGCTACAATAGCGAAATACATCACTGTACGTGGCTGGGGAAGAACCTACAATCTAAACGAAGAGGACGGATTGAAAAGGAAGAAGGTTTATTCACCTGGAGGGGACTGTGGGAAGCGATGAAAAATTACATTCAACATAGTCGACACGGGAATCGAACCCGCGTCAACAGAATGCGAGACCCGAATGCTAACCATTCAGTCACTTTGCTCAATAGAAAGAGGGCATAGAAAATAAAGAAATAACCAACCAAAGTATGAGAAATTTGATTTTCTTAAGGTTCTCTTATAAACATCCTTTGCTTAGATTATAGATTGCATAAGTTTCCAGAATAAATCAGAAGTAAAAATGTCTTTTAAAGAAACAACAACACGACCAAAAACGTTTTTCCATTCCAAAAAACGACGTTTCGCCACCATGTGGCATTCTTCAAGCTTTAATAGAACATGAGAATTCAAATTAATGCGATACAATTTCAAAGGAGATTAATAAGTGTACTTGTAACAAGGGGAGAGAAAGCAAGGGGAAACTAACATTAAAATTAGAATTAAGTATTTTACCAACACTATAGAGCGGATATATATGTGTCATCTTCGCCTTGCTTTCTCTCCCCTTGTTTCAGTATTAATTTAGATAACAAGTACACTTATTAATCTCCTTTGAAATTGTATCGCATTAATTAATGTGAATTCTCATGTTCTATTAAAGCTTGAAGAATGCCACATGGTGGCGAAACGTCGTTGGTCGTGTTGTTGTTTCTTTTATTGATTTTCTCCGACCACTTGAAGAACATGATGAGTGCATAACTTATCACATTTAAGGAAAATTTCCAGGGAATGTTGCGGATATATCCGGATGAATCAAAGCGGATGTGTCATCGGCGACATTCAGAAGCTTGTCAATTGAAGGGCCCCTATTGTACTACAGTATTTTAACATTTCATTCGCTGTAGCATTTCATGTAATGTGCATATCAATTCGGCAAAACATATCCCATAAATCGAATAATCATGTGGACATTTTAATGAGCCCCGAGGTCACTATTAGGGAACCCTACAGTAGTGTTTTTTACCATTTACATTGCAGCACATTTCCCAAGAGTACAGTCGGGTTCGCTCCAGTAATCAGTTTCCAAGAACCTGCATGTAATGTGAACTTACAAGCTTTCAGACATCAGCAACATATAATATTAAGTATATGTTATGTAAAATATTCTGATATGCCCTCGTGATAAGAGTGGAACTCGAGTGAAACGTTTTCCACAAAACAGAAATCTGAAACGTCTTATGAAGGCTCTAAACTATATCTGTAAAAGTATCTATTTCAAAACCATTTCTGATGCAAACAATACTTACTATTTCTACAAACTGTTTCTCGATGTATAAAATTGTCCTCCTTGTTTCCTTTGTGTTAAAACGTTCCTACATTTCTCCATTAATTTAAAAAATAAACTGTATTTTAAAAGCTTGCATGGGAAATGGAGCAATTTTTAATTTTTTTCTATGTGTATTAATTTAAATTAATCAAGAAATGTAACGAATTTGTAGGCTGTTGAGGGAAAGTGGATGACATACAGTGGAGAACATTTTTTTTTATAAGAGAGTATAATTATTATCAGGAAATGTTTTGTAATCCCTACTATTTATGCGGATGTAAGGTTTTGCACTTTCTTAAGTTTTATTTCAGTTTTCTGTCGCATTTGACAGGTGTTGTGGTTGCGAATGTTTGAATAAAATTGGACGATATTAGATATTTAGAGATTTGAAGCTGAAACGTAGATGCTAGTCCCAGTTTTGGCAAATTCGGATGCGAAACTACCCACAAAGCATTATCATTATTCTCGACAAAGTGAGAGGTCCCCGCATTTGATATACGTTAAGAGCGGAGGCTGCGCTATTAATTTGTCATTTTTGTACTATGTTATTAAAATATAAAAAGTAAAATTGAGATATATTCCCCCCTCTCGTGCGTAAACCGCTTTTGCTATTGCGTGCTGCGTCGTCACAAAGCACATGGTGATGACTAATCGCCAGTTGAGAGCAGTTGTCACCACTGGAATTTGTATTTATTAGTCAGAAAATTAAAGTGGAAACATGAAATAATAATTTGTTGTTCTTGTTTTTGTCTTTGTGAATTTCAGCTTTTGAAAGAATTTTCAACGCTTAAACCGTAACAGTTTGCTGAAATTGTTTGCAAATACAGTAGTTGCTACTCAGCATGGTTTTGGTTCTGATTTCTTGGTTTTAAATAAACTACAGGGTACGTGGGTTATTTGTGATCATGAGGACCAAGGATATATAAACTTGAAAAAGTATGGTAATAACGAGCAAACAAGTTAAATGTGCATGTGCAATATATTCTGATTTACAGTATGTAGCCTTTTACATTGAAATGCAGAAATTGCAATATCAAGAAATATACTTGTACTTTCAATCTGCTTAACTTTTATGGCATTTCTTCATGGTACAATGACTAGATAATGCTGTGAAGTATTCCATCTATACTAATTAAGTTTTAAGCACCATATTTCAGTTTAAAGTTTTCAAGAGAAATAAATGCCCAGACCTTTTTAAAAATCAACTTGGAAATAAAATGCTATAATAAAATCATTGCAATTTAACTCGCGTTAAATAAAGGATGGTACAGTACGTGTGTATTTAACTTCAGTTCAGAACTTTGCAAAGATAAACGATTGAAAATCGCCATAATCATCTTTATAAGCTCTATATTGCTGAGCCAATGAGAACGTTTGTGGACCACAAAAGCAACGCAATATGGTCTTGCTAGTCTTGAATTATTAAAGCCTCAATGGATAGGGCCAAGACGTGAATGATATTTATTTGACATTAAGTCTCTTGGTTAACGCGCTTAAAATCTTTCATTTTTACCTCCACTCTTAAGAAGTGCTTTCAGGGGCTTCTAACTCACGTGGATGACCTTGGTGGCCATTTTGAAACCCAAGCCATCGCACGCGTACCGGCTTGTATTGATCGATATAGAAGAAAGGTGAGTTTTACAGAGATTTTTTTATAGTTTTCCCTCTTGTATGGTCTCAGGATTCCCCTAGACCTGTAAAAGTCTAGGAAATTGGACAATTGAGGATTACGAAAGTCGCGACTCGCACTTTCGACATTACACTGAGATCATGCAATATTTCAAATATGCAAATTGCAATGTTTGTTTTTGCAGAGGCCTAGTTTAGTTTAGTTTAGTTTAGTGATAATCATCGCGCCGAAGCCTTATGATGATTTAGGTGGTTGTCACTGAGAGAGA
>JAQGBX010001820.1:0-22935 GCA_034698745.1 Megaphyllum sjaelandicum | reverse complement strand
AAAAATGCAAATGTCAGAAGACCTTGATGGAAACCACATTGCAAAACAATTGTTTTGCAATGTGGTTTCCATCAAAATTGTAATCATTTGCTTACTGCTTTATTTTGGAATTTGATTATTGTAACGGGAAAAATAAAGATTGCGAAATCCGCAAACTAAACTTGAAGAATGACATTTGGGGTACTTGCATTCTGACATTCATATTCAACCATAGCACCAACTACGTTCGTAAAAGTTTCGGGTTGATCGCGTGTTGGAACAATTGGAACTTAATGGCTTCCCAAAACTGCGTTTACGCAAATCTTTCGGTGAAACCAACACGAAAATCCGAATGGTTTTACATATGGATGAAAGGATGGCACAGGCTCCGAGGACCATTTGTTCGAGACGCACCTGACGACAAAATAATCGAGGTGTCGTTTGTTCCCTCGAGAAAAACTACGATTTTCGGCCTGACTGGTCAGTTCCAATTTAATGACTTACTTGCTGACAGATAAATATCGATTTGTTTTATTCGCTGGATCTTGTCCCTCTTTCTATGTTAACAACTCTACTCCATCAGAGCCTATAGTACATATTGATCAAAACTGAAACTTTTTAGTACGCACTTTCGCTTTTGCGCCTGCCTTCGGTGCTCTTGTTAAGACGCCAGGAAAGGAATATATTGAATTTGTTATTGAACAAAAAAAGGAAGACTGAAAGTAGAATTTTGCAATTTCTTTCGTTGCATATCCGCGCAGCGAGACCTGTCGTCAAAGATGCGGAATTAATAAAATTGCTAAAATATGACCGAGAGGGAGTATTGTCTATGAATCTTTAGAAAGTTCTGTTATATTCATTATTTTGCTTTCATCAGTATTTTTTTTACCTAAAAATCAATATAAAGTGAATGCTATAGCTGAATATAAGGATGGAAATGTCTAATATATTGGATCTTCATTATGAAGTCTTGTTTAAACTGCAAGTAGTCATTAACTAGAGTAGGTGCTACAGTTGAAATTACTAACAAAGGTAGCAGAGGTTTGGCTACTTAAATCGTTAGATTTAAAGACTGCTTTATTGTTCACTTCAAGAAAGGAACGTTTGGTTTTAAGGCCGTCACACACGAGGGAAATTGTATCACGAAACTTCTTTCCAAATATATTATTGCAAGATATTTCCCCGTGTGTGGGGAAAAACTTCCTTCGCAAATAAGTTTCCAGATATATTTCCAGAATAGAATACGATCTTGTCCTGAGCAAGTTATTTTTTGGAAAGAAACTCACGTCGTAGGTTTTGCAGTCTTGAATAAAAATTTCTTTATGTTGAAAAGTCATGTTATAAGTTATTTCTGGAAAGAAACTTACGCCATAGGTTTTACAGTCTTGAACAAAAGTTTCTTTATGTTGGAAAACCAAGCAGGAAAGACATACATAAGATGGAATAGAAGTACATGTAATGCTGTCTAGTTAAGTTTACCCCCATTTCAGTTTGAAACAGTGCTGTCAAGTACCGTAGGGATATATTCTGAACGTATCGCTCCGTATGTACAGCATCAGGAAATTGTTTCTGGTGTGTGACGGCCTATAAAAAAAACTTAAAAATGTCGCTGATGTAAACTTTGAGTATCCTCGGGTGTCGCTTGCTACCGGAAACAAGTTCAACGAGAACGCATCCTAAGGCTTGGTGACGTTATTTTCGAGTAGTCCATTACAGATAATAAAGGGATTATTGACATTTTAATCAATTACACTTGCATACGTGTGTATATTCACTCTGGATATGACTGCATTCTGTTTGAGAAGGCATCTACGGCTGCATGCAACAAAAGTTAACGAGCCAGTGGGGGACTATGTTATTGACGTCACGCTAATAAGCAATTACTGTCCATTAGCAAGTAATTATGTGAGGGAATTAGTATCAATCACATTATTGGACCTGGTGGTTGAAATGCCCTCCAAAAGAGGAGGACACTGTCGCCTCGAAAACCTAAAGATGACGTCACGCATTAAATAAATATAATTTGGGTAGTTATGGTGATCATATACAAGCAATATAAAGAGTCAAAACACGACCATGTACTTTTTAACAAAAGCGACGTTTCGGCGCCATGCGCCTTTATTCAAGCCCTGGAACTGCACACCAAAGAAAATAGGCAACTACATATCTCGAGAGAACAAAACGTCCACCACGTTCAACATGTGAAAGGGTTTATATTGATTATTGTTCCGACCACTTGATGATGGATATAATTGTTAATATGATCATATACAAGCTTTTAGGTTTACCTAAAACGCTGACATTTCAAGAAAAAAATATCTTGCAGCAGCATATAATAATTTATTCCTTCATAAGTCAACATTTCTTGGTTTATTTAAAATCATTAAACGAGGGAATTAATTAATATTCGAAACCGAAATGAGTAGACACTTTGAATTAATTGTTGTATTTACTTCGAATAAATGGGGACATTATTATTAAGCCGTTAAGATAAGTAAGGACCAATTTTGAGACAATGAAATTGTAAAAATGCTGGGGAACTAATACTCGGTAAACTATTCAATCAAACGGAAAATTGTTTAATACAGTAGAACCTTGATTTTATGAATCTATATTATATAAACCCTCTATTTTATGAACTCATCAGCACTGGACTCCTGCCGACCACATGGTGCATTTTTTGCTGGCGCAGGCCTCAACCTTGGGAAAATTCCTCTTGTTTACAAAAACCAACCTAGGTCATGGATGAACCGTGATGTTTTTATAGACTGGTATGATAACAATACATACTTTAGATTTTATGAACCAAGTCTAGTGGACCTGTAATACAGTTTTAATTGAGTATTTTGTTTTGCAACTTTGCATTGGACATCTTTCACAGACCTTCCATCTTGCAGCTTATTTCAGAAAGCATTGGATGTGCAGATTTCACGCAATTTCAGCTGATTTCACGTGAAATATGGACTAAAGCGGATTTATGTTGAGTGAAACTTAATGCTCAAAGGCTGTTCTACATGCACACTCCCATCGCGTGCAATACATTATAGCAGTTAATCAAAAGAAATGTTCAATTTCGAAAACTTGAAACTGCGGTGCACCCTGACAGTCATATCAATTAGTTTCACTCTTTGCGTCTTCGGTTTGTTCCTTACTTCATCAGGAAACATTGCGGAAAAAATTGAATTCCCCTTGACGTAGGCAAACACTGCAAGCTAGATGGCTAACAGTGATTGCCCACTTTCAGGGATTGGGCATTTTTTTTTTAGTTTTTATTTCTGCTTCTTCCGTTTCATTAGACTCGCCTTAAATACACGGGCTTGTAATGGAGGTGGGTGGAGTAATGTTTTCCCTTTGAGAATGGGGACAATGGCTAGCGATGGTTCGTACACGAACTGTTTTCGTTTCTTCGTCAGATCGCACGCGCCTCCATAGTGAGTAAATAGTGTCGTAGGTTTACATTTCCCTCAAGAAGTGCATGGTATATTTACACAGAAGTGGGAACTAAGTGGCCGCCTTTATTTCATCCTGAGCCTTTTCCCTTCTCATTATCTGTCCTATTGGCTGTTTCTCGGAACCCTCCACCCTCGCTTTGCCACCTTTTCGCATCTACCTTTCGCATCTAATGCGACCCTGGTTTTGTACCCCGAGGGATGTTCCCAACTCTGACAATCGGATTTTCCCATTAGGATGATTATTGGACGCTTTCAGAAAATTCGGTGCGATTCCAGTACATGTACACGACTTTTCCAAAGTATAGCACTGTGAAAGGGCGTGCATGGATGGACAGGCCGGTGAGCCAAGAGAAGAGATCGTGTAATGGCTTTTTTTTTGGCAACTTTTCGAGTTTTTTTTGTGTGGCTGCTACTGATTCTATGAACAAGATGCTAGAATTGTTTAGGAAATTAGGGTACGACAAAGGCAGCAATCTTAGAAATATTCCAGGTGGAAGTCGTTTTTAATGATATATAAATCTTTAAGACGAGAGTGGCACGCTTAGTCGAAACCCAATGAGCATGAAACATAAATTGCTATCACATTTTAAAATCTGCAATTAAATTTAGCAAATTAACTTCAATTTATCGTGCATTTGCATGTACATGTTTTTTGTCATCATAGAAAGCAATCACTCGTTGTTGTTTGTATCAACCATGCAATGAAGGCCATTTATTCATCCTCTGTCTAATGAGACACGAGAACCCAGTTGGTTCAACTGGTCGTTCCATGCATTAATTAAAGCAGACGTGGCTATTCAAATAATTATAACACATCATATTTTGCCGTGTCAAATGTAGTGATTAAATACGTGCATTCTAATCCTAATTATCTCTTAAAATTAACTTATTGTCAATAGGGATACTCAAATTCGGAAGCACCGCGAATTATACTTTTGCCTGTCTTGAAGTCAGTTAGGCTGAATTTACGTTGAGCTTGTTTCCAGCCAATTGAAACAAGTTCAGTGTGAACTCAGCCTATGGCAACATCGACATGCTTATTGGTTTAAAAAATTTGCACAAAGTTATCGATAATTTTAAGCAAATTATTGCATTCCTTTTCAATCCTTTGCACTTCACGGGACTTTACGACGATTCCAGAAGCTGCCTTCGTATAGCTGCTGTCTGAGCATCCCAATTACTTCATAATTTTAGCCATCGTAGCATGGGCATTTAAAGTTAACACAAACATCCCGATGCCATAACGACCTGTTTGTACCGTGAAACATTAGACGGGAAACAACTGTAAATACGGTCAAGTTATACACGTTTTATAATTTCGAATACATGTACTTCTAAAATTAATATACCTCTTGACACATCTAAGATATTAAACACGTCTATAAATTCAGATTCTTGTTTTACATTGTATATTGCTCGTGAATCACGAGTGATTCAATTTGCTATGCATTTTCACTTCGTTGCATGCAAAAGAGGTTTTGAATCGCCCTGTACACTGTTAAAAGTCGACTTTTCCACTTAACTCGCTGTATTTTTCCACACTTCCACGGGTCTTCCTCATGCATCCGCTGGAACGGAGGCCGTTTAATTAGCGCACGAGCCAATTAAGGACGACACCAACCTTGACTCGACTTGCGAAAGCCTATTTATTAGAGCCAGGAAACCATCCATCAACGATCTGAATTCTCGGTATACGCTACAATAATACGCTTCTTAGGAACGTGCATGTGTGGGTCGGGATTAAGGTGTTAGCGTTGAGATCGCTGGGGATTAAGCAGCCACGGAATAGGGGCTCCCATGGAACGTACTTGGGCGAACAACTCATTCACTCAACTGCTTTAAGTTTAAAGTTCCTTTTTATTGGGTGTCGAAGCATCTCGTGAAAAAACAACTCGTTATTTTAAGACTATAGATACTCCGAATACGGCGTCTGCGAGAGCGTATAGCGCTAATTGGAAGCTAATTGAGTGCGTGCTATTGTTTCAACGCCCTTAATCGCTCGAAGATTAAATCTCCGATTAACTGCGGAGTGAAGTTTGAAATTGTTAGGAGATGAGTAGCTGAATGCATGTTTAGAAGCGCGCTTGAATTGAACGCAACCAGAGTTTTCCATTAGCGATCTGGCAACATGAAATAAAGAGCACTAGCACAAATGAAATGGAAACTTTTAACTTTGAATAAAAAAAAATACTATGGAAGTTAGGTGCATTCACATCGCACGCTTCTGTAGGGAAACTCTTTAGTTTTTTTACATGCAAAAAGATGCAAAATGTTTTCTCGCAGAACTGCGACAAAGAGTTAACTAACGCAAAATTACTAAGGATATGCTTGGCGGAGGGTTGGATGAATTCGACTGGGTTGGTGACTTTTGTTGAATTTCTGAGAGAAGGTATGCTTGAAAGCAACAACTATGAGAGTTTATTTATAAAAAAACTTGCGATGTGAACTAACTTTTTACAGTTCTTTATTCAAAGTTTAAAGTGTCTATTTTATTTGTGCTATTTCAGCATATTGAGACTAATAGCGTGTGATAGTCTCTAAGGGTGCGTTCACGTTGAACTTGTTTCCAGTCGCTTGCAAACAAGTGTCGCTTAGTGGTAAGCGTCTGTAATACCACTAAGCGCCACATGTTTGGAAGCGACTGGAAACAAGTTCAACGTAAACGAACCCTAATGAGGCATTTCCTTAGTTTTTAGAATGTTAGGAGCCACAATTAGGCTACCATGTAAATCGAGTCACATTAGCCACGCCCAAGCTTCGTGACGTCACATGCAAGTTATCTAGTTGCATATGCATTTGTCTGCAGACGGAAAACATTGTCTCACCCTGTATGATTCGATTTCGCTCTTTATACACCCGTGATTTATTTTCCTCACTTCCAATGTTTGGCATGATCTAAATTTGAAATTTCGCAGATTTTTTTTTTCAATTTGAATTTTTTTCCTGAAAGGCTGATAGTTTTCAACGTTTACGTGGAAGACCCTGTGCATGAACTATTTGTACAAGTGGACCGGTTTGTTAATGGCAGCAACCATGGAAACGGTGATTGCATTTTGAGGGCGTTTCCGGGCACGCTGCTCGTCATGTCAAAGCGAGAGGTGCCATTCTTCTCTTGTTTCTAACAGCTTTCTGGTGTTTGTGGGCTGATCTAATGCAAGTTCAATAGCTCATTTAGATAGCCCAGGCCCCACGCTCGTAAATTGCCTTAGACATCTTTTTGTTGATATTCGGGCCTGCATGGCGAGGGTTTGATGGAAACCCAATTTGATGGCACGCCAGAAAGCGCTTCTATTTGCTCAGCAAAAAGCAAAAATTCACCTGAGAAAATAAAATAAAATATCATCGGAGCATATCCTGGCGCCGCTGACGTTCATCCTGATTTGCGTTCCATGCAAATTGGATTTTCTCTAGGCGAGGGATGGGTGGAAAATGCTTAAGAAAACAGGAAATTCATCGCAACATTTTCGATTCTTGAATGAGCCATATCTATACTGCATATACTCCAAAAATGGCCTTGTCATCCTGAAGGATGTAGGGGCAAGAGGTAACGCTCGGGTGGTGCATTATCACTGACAACTTTCGTGCCTCATCTCATGTCTGCAGAAATTCAGTTTTGCTAAAATGCGTGTCGATCAATAAGAAATGTATTTTTTTTTTCGTTGAAGTTCAAGATAATTTTTGTTTAGTTTTGTTATTCTCATGGCCGCTGCTTGCGTTTTTTCAACGAACAAAGCGAATCTAAATTAAAAAAGGCTGATCCAAGATAGTTTAGATTCTTGCTAATTGCAGGTAATTTTACTTAAAATAAAGAAAACTGCGAATTTGAGTTATGGGGTATACAGTACGTGCCTTTCTTCGTTTAGCGACACATTGTTTAGTTAGCCTTGCAAATCGTACTTGGGCAGCTGCATAGACACGCGTGTAAAAGCGACGAGCTAATTGGTTTAAATCTTCACTCAAGGTTATCGCTGATTTTAAACCAATTAATGCAATCCCATTGCCCATGTGATTCCACGACTGCCAAAGTGCGATTCGCAAAAAAAAACATTGGAGTACTTACAATTTTGACAATCGAATGCGATTAGCAATCTATATACATAAAATGCAAAACTCCTCCATATTGGTTTTCCGAGGCTGGCTGACTGGCGCTTCATATCATTGGCCACTCATGACATTACCCCCCTCCCCCCAAGAGCGTTAACTCCGTGGGGAATTCCAAGGCCATGAATCTTTTTCATTTTCTCCGGGGGAATAATACTGTCAAACCAGTTCTCCCTCTTCTCCCGTCCGGGATGTATCATGCAGAGCATGTAGCTCCATCTTTTGGAGACAAGGACAACTAAATCTAACTCCTGATCTCAAAACTAGCCGGGAAATGGCGGCGCATTTAAAATTCAATTCGCATTTCTATCCAAACGATAGAGATTGGTTAATTTTCGTCGTATCGCCATCGCTATTGGTAACTACAGCCCGGGCAAAGCCGGGTACAAACGCTAGTTATATATACAGTATAACACATGCATAAAGTTAAAGCAACTGTTTGCATTTTTCTATAGAAACACATTTTTAGGAGCACTTTCCTAGGACGATTGGATAAAAGCACAGAAAATTTTTTCCTAAAATTTTTTTATAAAAGTTTCATAGAAGTTTTATAGAAAAACATTCTTTAGAATTTTCAAAATCAGGAAGACAAAATTAGAACACAAATATGGAACATAAAATACAAAAAATATTGTTTCGTGTCCCTAAATAGTGGTTTTTTGATGTTTTAACCGGTTGAAAATGACTTGGTGTATTAATTTGAAGTATTTATTCTCGGGGGACTTTAGAAGATTACATTTTTTACCTTAGGATGAATGGGTTTCTGCATGCAACAAGGTGATAATTTGATCCAATTCCGTTCTAGAACGACTGTCGACGATCTGTCATCTGAGTAACATAAGCTAGCTGTGGCGAATATTTCTTCCTTTCTTTCTGGAGATCTTGTTTTCGTCGGAAATTACTGTAAGTCATCACGACGCCACTGAGTCAACACGTGTTTCCTGCTTAATCTCGCCTTATCTTTTGTTCCTATAAAAACAACAGTTGCTTCTGATCATCCTTAACGAGTCTTTCGCGCCCTGATTGTTTGTTAGGTCTTGCGCATGTTTTATCTGTGAGCTCGCTTCCCGTTCGCATTCGCATGCAAATCCGGTGTCAGTTATGCGGAATTATAAGTCGTGTTAAACAATGAATAATTCGGGCGAGTGGAAGCATTAGATATTGTCTCGCTTTTGTCATTTTCTTAAGTGGTGCATGTGTATCAAGAAAAATGTTTCTTTTGGAATTATCGAACGGTTCAAGTGCTAACAACTCTTTGATGTTGAACGCGGAATGCTGTTTATTTTAATGCTTAGATTATCCGCGGAACTCCAACGTATACTTTAAAGCTGTTAAAGGATAAGAATAATGCTGAAGATATATTGCTACGACATTCCATGGCTAAATTGTTTTTCTTTTATCTGCTTGACGGAAAGATTGCGCTGTAGAGTGGTGCACCAATACGCCATAATATGCTGCGTTCACGTTGGACTTGTTTTGCAGTCGCTTGCCACTGGAAAACCAACTACAAGGTGAGATATAAGTCTGTAAAGTCTTGTTGTGCCTCCTGCCTGCAATAGGATGGGAGCACAGTACTGTAACACTTTTAAAGTAAGAAAGTTACTTACCGACCACTAGCGCCACCTAGCGGGCAAGCAATTTTTAATGCTAAACGAATTACCAATTGTTTGCCCACTTGGTGGCGCTAGTGGTCGGTAAGTAACTTTCTTACTTTTAAAAGTTTTACTGCATGTGCTCCCACCCATAGTGCCGATTTCACAGACTTATGCCTCACCTTGTAGTTGGTTTTCCAGTGGCAAGCGATTGGAAAACAAGTATAATGTGAACGCAGCTATACAGTGATTACTTGCTACTTTTTGCATGACGATATATTTTACAGCTACTGTATGTGACCATGTGCATGTACATGAGATGGATCACTTGAATTTGTATGCGCGTACATCATTATGAAAAAATGATGCATTACCAATATATTGAAACCCAGTCCCCAATACCGATTTCACTGTCAATTTGATAAATTTTTAAATTGAGCAAAGTTACTTGATCGCATTGTTTGTGATTACATTGTTAGAGTATATGGTCAAGAAATAAGCAGATGCATCAGAGCGTTGTTATCTTCAATTGAATTCATTTCAGTACCCTACAGTCAGCAAAGAAATGCCATATGGTCGACTGTCTATAAGAAACATCTACAGTATAAGAAATTAAGGCATATCATTGTTTGTTGATGTCACACTCTGAACTGGACTTTTGATTCTGTTTATTTTTGATCTTAGAAAGGCATACATTATTCAAATCTGTAACAAAGTATGTGTTAGGCCCCCATACATAATTTACAAAATATACCTAGATTTTTCAGAAACCCTGTACACGTACATTAGCAAAGGTGGATGTTTTCATCTCAATTTCCATATTTTGCGTGTTTTCTAAGGGGGCGTTATAAAGCGAATGTTAAAAGCCCTTTCTAAACGATAGTGTCAAAATACACTCGTGCATTATCGCGTGGGTTGTTTCATAAAGTGTGGCTCTTCTTTGTTTGCTTTCGGGTTAAAGCCCTAGAGACCCATTTCTTAATTAAATCGTGATTTAAGGTCTCAAACATAACTAATCCCAAGAAAATGGAGAAGCTTAAAAGAGCGAGAACTACTTCAAACATCTGCTTAATAAAAGCTTTTTTTATTTTTCATCTTTCCTATCCTAGAAAGTTCAGACGTCACTGTAGCGCTCAGATGCATACATTTTGGGCGATTTAAGGCAGCTGAACCGCTCATGAGCTCAATAACTCATTTCGTTTGTAATACCTTTTGTTTGATATATCTTTGTGTTGGAACGCAGCGAGGGATTAAAGGAAAAAGAAACGAGGTAAACAAAGGGATTTGAATATAAGGCGAACGAATGGGAAGAAATGCGATGGAAAAGATGACAATTTTGATGCAGGCTGGGAAAAGGTCTCAAAGATGAAAAAAACGATGTTACCCTTGAAAAATGTAAAAAAAAAGAAATAGTATAGATGCATAAATGAATGATAACTTGCTTTGCCTTTTGAATACAAAATTTCATGCGAGAGGGTAAGTGCACGGTGAAACTTAGAAGTAAGAAAGTTATTTTATTTTACCACTATAGCGCCAACCAGCGGGCAAACACTTGGTAATGCATTTAAATTACCAATGGTTTGCCCGCTGGTTGGCGCTAGTGGTTAAAAAAAATTAACTTTCTTACTTCTAAGTTTCACCGTGCACTTACCCAAAGGCATGTATGCAATGACGCTTATGCACAGCATGCCTCTTTCTAAGAAGAATAAAGAATGAAGGTTGCAGACTCTTGTGAAAATATACAAAACCAAATAGGTAACGATAAAAATATATTTCTAATTTGCATATGATAAACTCACTATCATTTCTAAATATATTTCAGAAATGACTGCCATTATAAAAAAACATTGACATTTCATTTCTTGTCAAAGAAAACCGAACTAAAAAAGAAGGAAAGAAATGTAACCTGACAAATTGTTGTTTTTCTGGAATATTTAAAATTTTTAAATGCAATGAAAAATATAAGACTTTTAAAGAGGACCATTTTGTGATTTTTCAGCTTTAAAGTTTTTTTTTTATTAAGTCACTTGATGATTTGATTGCTTAACGAAAGAAAAGTTGTTCATATTCGGTAAAACGCACAAATATTTTTCAAGTTCTCCTAGTTATCCTGTTATCAATTGGTTCCTCGATTTTGGTTATCACAGCATTAACCCACATTTTTCACTGGAGCGAGTTTGCAAAGCTGACTTCCATGACTGCATGCATGCAGAGTGAGAATTTATCACTTATCATTCTTACCTCAAAGATTCTAACAGTACATGCAAATAGTATATTGATCGATATTTAAATCAATTGAGATTTAGAGAGGTTAGAACCCACCAGCTTATGATACCGTGAAAAAAACTTTTCAGCATTTTTCCAATTTGGGGTTTTTTTGAAACCAGTTTTTTCCGTGCGTGCAGGCGTGCATGACGTGACGGAAATCGAAGTCATTAATTTCTTTTAAATCCCATTTGTGGATTTTGATAAGCTACTCCCAAAGGTTGCGCCATGTTACACCCTTCTACGAATGCCAGTTTCTTGCACTCATCCTTCTGTTCTTGGGCACCTCCATGCTATGGGAATCTCTCAAGTTTGGGCAGATACATTTCCAACACTAACAGGACTGTGTTTACCTTTTATTAAAGATGAAACAAAAGTTTACATTTAGATAGGTTTTCTGGCGTGGATCGATGGACAAAATGCCATTTTGAACCCTTTTTTAAAATTACCTGCTGTATAGAAATTCTTATGAGAAATCCTTCGTGAAACAAAACTAATCTTAACTCAAGTTAGGCTTCGTGTCGTATACTTCTTATCTTCGTTTTCATTATTTATAACGTGAAAGAAGTAAGTGTGGATTTTTGAAGCAATTTTGTTCTCTAGAGTCCAAAAAAAAACCATCAGCCTCATACAATTTACTTCGTGAAATTACTGTCTACTGCACCTCAAACAGATTTTAGTTTTTTGTATACATTACAGGTAAGCTACATACAGTACATGTATAATATACATTGCATATACACACTGCATGCAGTATACTGTAAACTAAAAATGAAGTGCATATTAAAAAGATATACTGTACATGTTTACAGTGTACTATCAAGTTAACAATGAAATCTATAACTGGCAAAAAATTTCCACGCGTTTAAATTTAATTTGGCGACATTTGGTTTCCTGGATATGACATGTACAGTATATATGAACTTACAAATAATATGATCTGAACGCACAACATTACATAGCTCGTTGAATATGGAGTAAGTGATGTGTATGCATGCTTTCTTTGTAGATAGAGAAATTATGTATACAACATGGCCATTAATTTACGCTACAATAACCAATTGACCAATGACTGGAAAGATTGAAATAGATTGGAAAAATATGGAAATGTTTACTAGGCTATGTATCACCACATGTACATGTCCATGTACCCTGGCATCCTTTTTGCATCACTAAACAATGAAATCCAACATACATATCCACCTTCAGTATATAAGTAAACATCGTATATATATGAAACGTGTATCCGTTTCTAAGCATGGACGTTTCTCAGGCCCAACACTAGGGGTTAAGCTTTTATACACATAAGTTTTCTCTTCGAACGCATCTGAGCCCTACTGGTTTAGTCTCGGCATTCACCGAGAGTTGGCGGCTTTTGCCGTTAGTCCCTCACGGCGATCGTCCGTCACTTTCGCTCGCAAGCGCCCGGATGAACCTTGCCGTTATTGATTTTTATTCGAAAATTTTACATCTCTAATGTCTCGCCCCAGCAGCTTCTTCGCATGTTGAAGGAGGTCTCTATTAATCGCGAGAACGACGCAAATGATGAATTTTATTTGCCTTTAAGCTTGGAAACATCAGTTTGAGATTAAGAAGGTTCTTCTTGAAAATCTGCACCAGGCCCCCGGAGGCTTTTCCATTCACATTTTTTTTCTTTTCTATTTATTTCCCTTCCCTTTTTCCCATTGCCCGTTTGAGAGATGGCTCAGCATTATCATGTCAGACACGTTTTAAACGCGGCCATTGTGAATGGGAAGCCCACATTTCCTCGATTTTTATGCCCCCCTGCACCCCTTTCCTTCCCATTTTACCCTATGCTATTGCTATAGCTGCGAAAGTACGTCTGTATTATTTGTAGGAAAAAGTGCATTCAGGTCACGAGGATGCTCTAGGATTTGTCCTATTCAGATTTTAATATGCTCGAATTTCGAAGGATTTTACTCTCAGCGAGAAATCTGCGCACTTATTTCCTTACTCGATTCAACGATGGGGATGATGAACCTCGCCTCTTTTCAAATCCACTTTTTACGTGCTTGGATCACCTTATGCGTGAGCCATTTTTTCCCTGTACGGAAACAGAAAATGATGATGTAGAGCATGACCCGTGAAATTCGTTGGGAAATGTTCACCCCGAAACGTTGAAAATATCCTCTTTTTTTCTTTTATCTGATGGTAGACAACAATGCTGCGTGTAATGAACATCGTGACATGATCGAAAGGGTCCGAAATCCATTTGGGAAAAGGCTGTCCAAGTTTTGTTTCTCAGACCAGTTTTTTGGACAGCGGCACAGAGGCAACAGTGCCAGAATATAAAATGGCAAAATTCATCAAAGCAATGTTCGTAACTTCTTGAGCTGTAATACTGTATCTGTCGGACCATGCATGCTCTGCAACATTTTTTGAATGCGAACTTTAAGTCAACACTGGACGAAACTTAGAAGTTTTTGTTGTTAATTGTTGCCAATTGTTTACATGGATTGTTTTAGTTTATATTTTTAAATGAGTTTCTACCTACTGTATATACTGTATGGTTTACATAAGTCTGTTTTCTGAAACAACTGGAAACCAATTGGCAAAAGAATGTTCCTCTGTTTCTTCCAGTGTTGCACGTAGGTGGAAGATGGTTGCTAAATGGTGGCCAGTTGTTTCTGGAAACATACACTTATATTATGTGAGCAATTTGTAATCAACTGGCAGCAATTAGTTACGAGCAATTCCAGTTTCCTTTATTATAGAAACTGTTAATAATTATCTCACTAATTTCCGGTGTCGTTTTAAAAATATTTGGCTTGAATTATACATTGTACAGACATAGATTTGACAGTTAACTTTTATTTAAGCCAGGTTTTATTTATGGATCTGTTAATGCATTGGCATTTGTCCCAGAAATCAAATTGGCAGAATTCATAAAAAAACAATGTCCAATATCGATCGAATCTTGCTTGCTCTGCGGAATTTTATAAATAAGTACTTGCAAACTGTACTAATCATCTATAATGTATTTCTGACTTCATTTTAAGAAATCAACGTTGACTGTAAACTTTAAGTCAAGTTTTATTCGTGAACTTAATTTATGCAGAAATTGCTATTATAAAATATGTGCGTATAAAATATGTGCTATTATAAAATATATGCAGAAAAACTTTCTGCATATGGTTTTTGCTGCATGAATAGCGTCCTGAAGTATAATGGTTCGTCCCCAAAAACCCAGATAAAAGTCATTAGCGGTTCATCGAATAGAAATTGAGGTAATTAGAATATTATTTGCATGCTATTAAAACTGCCTAAAACCCCATAGCCGGGCCTAAATAATTGACATCAACTAATTGGAATGCACCGAGGACTAAAATTAATTATAATGCACTTCTGATTCCATCCATCTAAATTAGGCTTGTCCCATATCTCTGGATATGTTCAGAAGTTGTTTAGGGCTAACCATAATTCTGTTATTGGCCCCGATGTTGAACTATGTTTGCTAATAGTTTAAATATGATGATGGACTACGTTCTATGAGCATGACAAACTAATTAAATGTTGAAATTAGGAAATGCTATGAGATCATTGCTGCATCCCATTAAATTTTGAATTCAATTATCTCTGAAGGAAGCATATGTTGTCTACTTACATGTAGCGTTCAAACGAGTGTTTAAAAGATAAAAAAGTTATGAAATTTAGATTTTCTTGGATATAAGTAATTCTCATGACAGTATCGTATTTATTTAGGGTACATCGATGAACTTTGAAACGTTTGCATTTCTATTTTTTTTTTGTACAAAAGAAGTTTTCCGAAGTTACTCGAAGAAAAACATGGAGATTGCTTCAACTCATATGACGACTTTGCTTTTATCATTTCAGTGCATCGCACCCCCGCTTCAGAAGTGGCATTACAACATTTTTAATTTTGATTAAATGTGATTTTTACTGAATATGAATCTCATACCACCATCAAGTCACTTAATACCGTCTTAGGATGAGAACATAAAGAAAGCTTACTTTCGACGTGTTTCTTTCTACTTCTTTCGTTTTTTTTTCACCTTTTTTCCAGCTTTGGAATGCACAATGAACGCTGTCTGCGTGATGGTCAGTGTGCTTGGTGTCGCCACTGCATGCGTTATGCTAGGTGAAACATTCCGCGTAAAACCTTCCACATGCGCATTAGCATCTCATTGTGAGTGCAAGACACGTTTTTACGGTACATAGGCGGCATACAATCGATGGCTACACTTTTTACCAATAGTGATCTGTGTGCCACTCTGTATCTTAAAAATCTGCTTTCAGATTGCCAAAAAAGAATGTTAAAAACATTCTTGAAAGCCTATAAGCGCTTCTTGTAAGCTCACCCTTACTCAGCTAAGCTTTCTTTGTGTGCACCCTCATTTAAAACGCATGCCGCATTCTTATCCCGCTTGGTGGCGCTGGTGTACGCCGAGTGGTAAGCGCCTGCAATAAGCATTCAGTGTGTTCTCACCCTAAAACTAGGGTGTAATATGTCAATTTGAACAAATGCTTCTTTTTTGTTCCACCCTGTAAACGTAGCAATGCAATCCATTAATTTAATTGGCCGTTATCTGCCCTCAACCGAGTATTCTGTACCAAGGCTACTCAGATGATGCCCATTTCCCGCAATGCTCTTAGGCTTACTTCGGCTGATAAATGTCGAAACGAGAGGAAAAGCGTGTCTAGGAAATCTTCTTGATGGATTTAATTCCAACTAGATTAGCTCGCTCAGGTCGCTATCCGAAGAAAACAGGCCCTCGATGTACTCGCACGTTGATGTCAAATAAAAAAAGGAAACGATGCGCAAACATAGGGTACTGCTGAGATATTTTTTATCGAATCTGGGTTTTTTTTGTGCGCTCTAGCTTTTTATTGTCTGCATTCCTATAAAAATCCGTTGCCCTGTCCAACCTTCAGACACTAGATCATTGGATGAAAACAATCAGAAAAAAGAGACCAATTGTCATTCGCTCACTCAAATTCATTCTCTTATCGGCTTTGACCTTCCTATTCATGCATCAAGCACCACGTTGTTAAAGAAGCATTTTCCTCGAGCTAAGGGTCGTAGCAAGAGCAATTGCTCAATTCTCGACGAATAGGTATGTCCTGGATCGTCAAAGGCCATGTTTGGCCTTTTTTATTTGATAAGTGCTCAACTTTATCGAAGTATTACTTCCCCATAGTTAATGTGTGATGACTACATGTATGATGAGTAGAAAAAGTTTTTTCCAGCAAACTTTTTCAAGAAAGTTAAGATGCATTCAAGTATTGGTGAATTTTGCGTAAGAATATCGAGACTATCTTAACACGACCAACTTCAAGATAATCTGGAAATATTTAGAATATGAGTCGTTAGTAAATACTTGAGTTGAGAAAAATACCAGCAAAAACCAATTACTATATATACAAGTACTGTATAATTATTATCTTTATCATTATCCGTTAAGTCGTGGCCGACCCTCGGAGGCTTCATATTCAAATTCTGAACATTCTTTGGAACACATTATTTTTTCATTGACCATCATCAACATTCGTTGAAACACATTATTTTTCATTAGCCATCATCAACATTCTCTGGAACACAATATTTTTCATTAGCCATTATCAAAATTCTTTAGAACACATTGTTTCATTAACCATTATCAACATTCTCTGGAATACATTGTTTTCATTAGCCATTATCCACATTCTTTGGAACACATTATTTTTTCATTAACCATCATCAACATTCTCTGGAACACATCAAGCACTCACATTAAAAGTTGTGGGTCCGACTGTATCCGTAACTGAATTTACACAATAAACCGATCTAATGGGTTCTACGACTTTCCGTGATGAATTCAAGGATGATAAAAATCGCACGTGACAGTCCATCGCTAGGCAACCACTAACGCTGTCTAAGATCCAGAAACGACATCTTCGCATCCACCACCGATCGACGTGCCAACCCGGCTGCAACTTAAGAATAAAAAATAAATAAAAAGCAGATAAATACGAAATCATTGAACGGTCAATTTGATAGCATTTCAACTTGAACAGCATATGTTATTTCACATTAAAAACGCTAAATATAGCAGCAATTACATGTACAACATTTTTTTCGTAGGTTTGGATGGCGTATATATATAAATAGGCTATTTAACTGTCCGTTCAGGGACTTCGTATTTCTCCCTTTCATGCAGGGTCTCGTATTTTCTTAACTCGCAGCATAATCTGGTCATTAAATTTTCAATCTCCAAAAGAGATTATATATAGCCGGCATTTTACTGCTCTATTTCATTCGCGCACGAATAGAATGGCCTTCACTAACCAATGTGCTTTTTACATATCAGAGTTGGGTCTGAATGCGGGACATTTGGGAACATTTATGAGTTCTAGCGGTGTTAGAAGCTTAATAATAGGTACAGTCAAGTACGAGAGACGCTCGCTTGAGCCCCGATTTTTGCAAGCGTTTTCATTATTTGAGCCGAACACGACTTTTCCGTTGACGTCAAAAAGTCACGTTTTCCATCAATGGATTTCATGTTGATCATACGCTGATCAAGAAGGGCTCGGTTGGGAATGCCGTTGCCGTGGCAACGCGACAACTTGGATTTCCACGGGATGCCCGTGGTGCGTTATTATGGGGGAAACGTGCGCGTTGATTTACGGGGCCGAGAGGGCTTTTTCGGGTGGTCACATGGGCATCTGTCGCCCCCATTTGCCTGTTATCGATTGGCGCAATCTGTTGTCTACGTTGAAAGCCTGCTTCTTCTTACGACAGGAAAAGGGTTAATCGACGACACCGCTATAATTGATGGAAAAGTATATTCGGTAATGATGAAAAAAAAATCTTGCTTGACAGTTTGCCATAAAAAGCATGCCCAAAAATGTAGCAGAACTTTGAAAGTTGCAGCTAGGCGGAAGTGCGAGGCAACGTCTATCTATACGTTGCAAAACATTGCATCTTATGGTGGGAACAGATCGAGGAAACTTAAGTTTTCGAACCTGTCTTCACGAATTTTTTGAAAAACGAAACTTAACTTTCCTCGGGGTATTCTTATTTTTAAATTGACACTAATACCTGGTACAGTAATAAAAAGTTTAATTTCTACAACCCTGGAAACGCATCAATTCTTTGTACGTTTACAGTTGATTGCGACATCTAGATTTTCATTACAAGCATTAGTTTGATATACTGAATTTAAGTTGCAATGTTTTACAATGTCTGGACTACCAAATTTGATTTTACTTATTACGACTGCATGGCTCTAAAAGATGCAGAACGTAGCAATCAATTGTAAATCGTGCCAATGGTTCGGGTTTCAAATGCAATGTTTAATAGTTTGTAACAAATATTATACTGTATTGGCCTGGATACGAACCACTCATTTTTAACTGTCTTAAGACTTTCAAACTGTTTTGAGGCTTATACTCTACATGTATGCAGTATAGTTCATGAAGGATTCGTTTCTCATCTATGGAAAACAAAGATTTAGGGCAGGTCTCTGCTCCCATACTCATTGAAAAAGGCGGGATAAACTAAGAAAGACGCATTAATGCTGGATTCACAATGAACGAATTAAAGACAACAACCATCGTCACTCATGCGCAGATGAGGGTCATTTCTACGTGATTTCTACTTTTTGTCTATCAAAAACGAAATGGACGAGAGCTCTACTTCGTCGTAATAAATCCCACTCATTGCATGGAAAAATAAAATGATAACCGAAAAAGTCAGTCCGAACCACAAAATAATATACAAGCGAGAAAAGCGATGGCGTTTTTAAGATGGCGTCAACGACCGTTTGCCTTCAATTGGTTCATTGGGAATAGAGCATTACGCTCTAATTGTTTGAATGTTCACTATAATATCACTGTTATGATATTGCTGCAAGGATTTTTTTTTTCGTATCATCCATTTTAAAGTTGAACTTATACGCACTTCTGCGTGTTGACGTCACTTCCCTTACAGTCCATATGCGATGAACTCATCTTTTTACGATGTTTATTTTGAATAGTTTCTTTTATAAAATGGCGACGAAGCTGGGAATTAGATTTTTATGAGCGCATCATCATTCGGGGTCTGCCTTAGCTCATAAATTCACTGACAGTGATTTCATCGCAAAATCAATAATCGGACGTGCAAAACGAGATTTCCTAGCCAGGGAATTTGGAAAGCAAAGCTGGTTTGGAAAGCAATTTAAACCTCCAAATTGCGGTTTTAAAAATAACATTCTCTTTAAAGTTTTCGACTGCCTACGGCTTTCGTATACGTATACTGTAACACAATCGAATTCTGATGGACTTGAGCAATAAAGAAGAAATGTTGGACGCAGTTCGTCTGGCTATTTTCTGTACAATACGCAGTCGTGGTTTCAAAGACAGATGTATGACGTCATAAGGCTGCCATATTATCCAATCTTTAAAATATGGTTACATCAGACAAGCTCTCACGCCATGCATGTTACTTTTAGACGAACCTTAGACAATATGCAAAAAGGCACGTTTTAAAGGGAAATTCTCCTATAAAAGTTGCAATACTTCCCCATTCATTTCCAATATGTTGGGTATATACATTTATCTCGCAATACCTCCCCATTCATATCCAAACTTCGGTGAAACTTTAATACTTGATGTCATATTTTGTCCGATTTCTAATGATACGAATTAGTTTAAACGAATAAATTTGACGTCCCTTGAGATTCGTTTTAACGAGGTTTGACTGCACTAGAGGTAATCAGACAGAAGCTTTAGAAATTGTATTTTGACAATCGAGAAGTCACGTGTACACTTTAATGGTTTAAAAACTCAAAAAAGGTTATCCGATGCTGTTAATAAGCAGATGAATGAATGTATTCCTTCTGCACACGTGACTTCACGACTGTCAAAGTACGATTCGCAAAGTTACTGTTAGAGTTCCGCTAATAATTTATCAGGATTTCGCAAGCAGTCTGTACTTATGTTCTCAATTGCATTACATTTTTGCAAACAAAGTTGCCTCGGAATTATGCGAGCATGATCAAGTCATTCATTCAGAAATGAATAATATTATTAATCAAGCATTCATGGCGTATCCTCTGCATTTGATTCGTGGATTTCTCTACGGATAGAAAAAAATTCTGTTTTTACAGAGTGTTCGGTGTACTCAATTCGATCGCTATTAACTACCAGGAGTATAACGAAATGCTAAAATAAGTGAATCTTTTTTGTCCTGATGTTCGAAGTTTGCAAGTGCGTGTCATCTGAAGTACAGTATAGTGAAATCGGCAGCCTACATGTACATGTAACGCATGAATAATTTATCAGTAAAAGCAGCTGTAACGCCTATAATAAAATATTCAAATATTTAAATGCATATAGGAGGTTTTCTATTGCCCGACTGGATAGGTTTAGTAGACCATAAAAACGTTATTTCACCACAGGTTTTCTCGAATTTTAAATTTGCGAGATGTTTCTCTTCACTTTTAGAACTCAAATAAAATGTTCACTTTACGTTGATGTAAAAAAATGAAAAGTGCAGTTATTTCGAAAATCTTATGGTTTTTATTTGATTTTACTTCGATAACGAGCAGTGCACGTACTTAATGAATTGAGATGAACGATTTCTATACACGTATATAGATGAAGCTCTCTCGCGTGCATTTATCATAAAGGCAAATGTGAGCAAACCTCATGAAATATGCATGTTTAATTAATAATTAACAGCCGCACGCGAAAGCAAACGGTATATTTTAATTTAGATAATGCAATTAACAATTAATTATTATGCGATGGAGTAAGACGCAGTTTTCATCGAGGGCTTTTTTTCAGCTGTGGCTTGGAGACAATTTGACAGAATTGAACTCTGTTTTTAGCATAAATCGATGATGCGTGATGCTTTCAATTTGCGAGTCCATATGGCGGAGTGATGTGTATTTAATACTTTGAGTTAAACAAGTATACAGTGTACATTAATTGCAATTCGTTCAAATATTTAAACGCACAAAGACGCGATTTTTAGTGTGTCAATGACTGTCTATTTGACCGATTTTGCTATTTAGTCGTTTGGCGTGCCCGTGATTGGCTGAATTTAGAACCCACTGCTGGAAAGGAGTACGCCAATCACACCATGTTCTGAAAACAACAATAAAACGCTGAAACTTCTCAACTGGGCGATTTTTAAGAGCTTGCGCATGCGCAATTTATACAAGATGCTTAAATTTTGCCCTTTCGGTGAGTCGCTACAACATTTTAGCTATTTTCAAGCGGATTTTGGTTTAGCCGATTTTTAGCCTTCGCGCACTTGTCACAAAATGGCCGCCTATTAACTCTCCCGAAAAGTGGCTACGGCTATTTAGCTATTCATTGACGCATTCTATTTTAATAGCCCGTGAATCCTATACTTTTGCATCGATGTGATCTTTTAATTTTTTAATACATGTATTGTTGGTTGTCAAGCTTTTATAACTTCATCCAAAATGGTCAAAATTATTGGAATTTAAAGGCGCATTTATTTTTCTTATAGAGACTGATTGCACTACACATGCATGGCTTAGGGTTCGTTTACGTCGAACTTGTTACCAGTCGCTTAAAAACCAGTGTCACTTACCACTAAGCGACACTGGTATTCAAGCGACTGGTAACAAGTTCAACGTAAACGCACTTATATGCAGTGGTTTATTTGAGATTAAGCTGAAGATTTTAGGTTCATTTCAACTCTATACTTCAGACAACTTGTGTTATAACTGCAAAAAAACTTTTATTGCACACATTCACGCATCAACAAACATTCATGTAATATAGATATTTTCTCTAAAAGTACCGGTTTATGATTTTGTCTACAAGAGGATAAATTTATTTCTTCGTTTATATTTTTAGTGAGAATAACTGTGGCAATAATTTAAAATGGACCCAAAATGAAACCACGCTTCATTGCTTTGAATTATATTTCCAAGTTCACTTATATTTGAAAGGAAGGAGCAAATTCATTTTTTTTTACAATGATCACACGTGAAAAAAACGTAGGTTGTTGGTTTATTTATAGAGGACATAACATGTCATTTATAACACGAATAATTTTATAAATATAGGCTTCACGCACGCAGTAAACTGGTCGCGATATTGTTTATGGCGAATGCGCTATAACTAACAAACTGCATTAGGTGTTTATTATAATTTGTTGTTTGCAAAAACAGTCATTATAAACGTTTTTTTTAATGTTAAAAGATACATTTTCGAACATCTGATTTTGCAAGTTCAGAACGAAATTTTGATCCATTTCACATAAGGAGTATTCAGATAAAGCATCTTGACTTATCGTGTACAAAAGAAACGCATTCATTGGTTTGAAAACAACAATAGTCTCGCATTTTTAAACATGGTAAGCACACGCTTACCACTAAGCGACACTTGTTTTCAAGCGACTGGTAACAAGTTCAACGTGCTCCTACACATTGGCGTGTCTTTTTTGCGCACCCCGGGTGGAAAAAAATAGATATGGCCATGTATAAAATTTTGTAAATATGGCCAGACCAGAAATTGGCCAGAATACCTCAGATATGGCTAGATTTGGAGATATGACCATATTT